>QEQW01000688.1:0-13755 GCA_004016085.1 Claviceps quebecensis
GAAGTCACTGCGTAGTCCAGAATGTGGCGGTTTGCGGTATTTTTGAAGAGGGGTCAAAAAAATCGAACACAAAAATGGCCGAATTGCGGAAGTCGGAAGGCCTGTCTTAGGTGCGACCCTACAGTAGCCCCGCATAAATAACACGAAACTTCCTCCACTTTTCGACGCGACGCGTCAATGCAGCTTGCTGCTTCATTCACGAACCAACCCATCATCTTTGAGCAGCCATGGCGACGCCAGACGCCATTTGAAATCATTCAAAAAACATTCGGTGCCATGCATCAGGAATCGCGTGTGGTCAGCCTTAACAGAAGGCAAATCAGCCACGCAGATCGCTAACGTCGAGAATTCCCCCAAGCCTCCTTTATGGCATTGAAAAACGGTTCACTGACCAAGATTGGGGGATCTCACCTAAAGAGCGAGGCCACCCGACCACTAACGAAACTGAATTGCGACGCATCTAGACACATACGAATGAATAGCCATTCACTACGACCAGAGAGCTTCAGGAAACACCTGATATCACTATGACTATGCGAATGTCGCATCAGCCTGGCTTTCGTCCATACACAACATGCACAGTGTAATAGCAGTGAACCTTTGGATTGCGCAATGCCTTGCGCACAGTCCCAATCCACACATGGAATTCGTCTGCTGGTCTTTGAAGGCTTTGCCAAAGCATTTGACTATAACCTATTGGTAAAAAGTAAGAATCGATAGCTCGATCAGAAGATTGAGTAACAAAGGGACGTCTGTTACCTTGAAGATCGTTATCCACAGCCGCGCCGGCAAACCGTCCGACTTCAGCCAACTTACGATCCTTTGGCCAGGGACCAAGGGGAATCTAGTGACGAGTCATTTCTTATGAACATCCAAAAGTAAGTAGATGACAGCACATACTTTATATCGAACCTCCGTTTCCTCGACGAAGCCGGCCTCATTGAAAGCCTTTTTCTGAATGTGTTGCACGGAGAGGGGACGCTTCAAAAATTTTGCGGCGTCTCGGAATAGCTCTCCCCAAGATGCAAGAACAGGTTCTAGCTCAAGCGCCCCGTCGTCGCTGTGAAAGGCAGGTTCATACTCAACAGACTCTAGCCACCCTCCTGGTGCACAACATCGGTAGGCCTCTTTGTAGAGAGCTGTCCAGTCTTGAATGCCACCCAGAATATAGCGGATGTGAATAAAGTCAAAATGGTTGGCGTTCCACGTCCACTCGAGCGAGGCGTCATCTATTTCGAAGCAGACATTTGGTGGGACCCACTGTGGTTGGCACGGGGAGATATCTGTACCGATGACTGAAGCATTGGGAAATTGCTCAGCAAATTCACTGTACTTCTTCGTGAGCAGACGGACATGCGGTATCGGGATTTGTTCGACCTTACATGGCCCATATGCCTTACGAACTGGTCAGCGGCAGACCTGACTATAGTCATGGGTACATAGTGAAATACTAATCGGTAACTACTCACCGGAACCCGTACCGACGTCAAGTACACGCTACAAACATCGCTAAATCAGCATTGCGTCTGAAATAGTTTAGCAGGCTCATACTCCGTACATGAATTTTATCTTTCTCAAGGGGCGCCAGGAACAGCTGGTCGTCAAAAAGGATTGTCAAAACATGGTGGCTAAAAGTCACATTAGCGCGATATCGCTGAGAACGTGGGCTCGTGATGAAGTTTTAACCATAATTCTTCCGATTCGAGCTGCTGGTCGTCGTTGGGAATGTGATAGTTGGTCGCGAACTTGTCACTATGATAGGTGCGGCCATGAAGTTGACGATACTCGAGGATGCTGGATGCAATGGAGGTGGTAGAACTTTTACTGTGACGGGTGTGACGTGTCAGGTCAAGGGAGGAGCATCTGAGAGATTAGGGGCACACACTCTTCGGAGTAAACAGAATCGACGTCATCTTGATAGTCAGCCTATGTAGTTCCATCAGTGTCTGTATCTCATTGACTCAAGACAAAAACGGCCTACAGGGACGTCTTCTGCGGCTATCAGATCGTCCCCGGCATGTAGTGGATTCTGTTCATTTGCTTCAGGTGCTGTATACATGGTATAACGATATATAATGATATTATATTGTCGATGGTCGTTGCGGAGACAAGCTACAGCTACCGTATGGCGAGTACCAGCGGGAGCGTGCCTACACCGTCTTAAATACTTAATAAATAGTCCAGTATGGTGGAGCTTCTAGGAAGTCAAGACGTCACCTCACCATGTATTCGGAGAAAGTTGGGGTCGACATATTCACTCACTTATGCCAGCAACTGATGCAGGCGGACAGAGTTGGTTTGGAAGCTTGACATTGGGGGGGGATCTTTCTTGGCAAGACTTGCGATACAAAACCAACAAAGGATTATTATACTCCGTATGCAGCTCAAGTCTCCCAGCCAACTTGACACACTTGAGGGTACTGTAGCCGTTTGCGATTCTTGTCGCCAACCACAGCCCTCCGGCTTCTCCACCTTTGAGCACCGCCTCGAACCGTCAACGTTCATCAGGAAGACGGCCATCAAGTACGGTTCGAAGTCGACTTGCGAACAAGCGATAAGCGCGATATCGAAAAGAAGAGCGAGCTTTTCGAGAAGATCAAGACTTGCAGTTTCGCGTTTGGGACGAATCCTTTGCCGCCGGGAGTGACGCCACAACAGACGGAAATAGCCAAGGGGACATCGCCAGCAAAGAACCGGAGGAGATGGATGAACTTTCGAGCCGAGTAGGACCTTGTCCATATGCAGGTATGGAGTACACCGAAGTACATGCTACATACTCCGCACATATACATACCAGGTATCCGTAGGTACGTATGTATGTACTGTACCTATTCGCTAAATATCGGTCTACGCTAAAATTGCCGTTCCAACCGCCGCCCAATCAAGCCACCCGGTTCGTTGCCGATCTGCCCGCCGCCAATCGTTCAAGAGCCCAAGAGCCGATGGTCCACCACCCAATCCTTATCCTTGCAACAACCGACCGTCCTTCTTCGTACAAGCACGATGAATTTTGACGGCTCAAGCCAATTCAGAGCTATCTTATCTCCTCTGCTGCAGTCTGCAGCTCGCGAACTACGTTGCGAATACTAATCAACGCGCCGATTGTACGAAGGTTCCCCTAGGTTTATTCATGCATTTATTGGGTCTTCATTCCGTTCTATTCGACAAGTTCGTGACGGGCCAAACTCCGCGATGGGGTCCCGCGATGGTAGGTGGTGAACCAGGAGCCTGTTTACGGGTCATTGAGCGAGTCGCACCAGCAAGGGCATGATGTCGCTGCGTCAAGATTGAAGAAACGAGGCTTCAGTCGGACAAGGCGACGCCCAGGGAGATATATACTCGTTGCGAGACTGCGTCAAAACTGATGACGTTGCTGAATAGCATGTGGGCATCAGGCTGGACTCTGGAGTTGGTACGACTACGAATGAAAGAATATTGCCCATTCGTCACTATATGAGTCTGTCGCAGCCCATTATTCGGTTCTAGATACTTTAAGTAGCAACTCTCTCAATTGTTAATCCCGCATTGGACAGCCGAACAGCCTCGGACATCAAATGACACAGACAAGATCGCAGCATCGAAGAGATATGTTTCCGAATAGACTCCAGGCGTTATGGAAGAGAAGAGAAGAATTCTTCAAACGACCTGATGGCATCACCACGCGTATCCAGATCACTCTGGCTTGCGTCCGTACACAACATACGCAAACACATAGCTGTGAACCTTGGGATTACGGATTGCCTCAAGCATAGTGGAAAGCCAGACGGGATATTCGTCTGCCGGTCTCTGAAGAACGCTTTGCCAAAGCATCTGGGTGTAACCTAGTGGTGAGGGGTGAGGATTCTTTCTTCTCTCAACGAACAGGAATACTAACACGAACGTCTTACCTTGAAGGTCGTTCTCGATTGCCGCTTTGGAAAAGCGCCCGACTTCTGCAAGTCTGCGATCCTTGGGCCAAGAGCCAACAGGAATCTAATTAATAGTTATTCGCTGATGAGCGTCCATAAGCGATTGTGTGACAGCACATACTTTGTATGTAACCACCTTTTTCTCAACAAAGCCAGCGTCATCAAAGGCCTGTTGCTGTATCTCCCGCACGAAGAAGGGACAGTTCATGATTTTCTCGGCCTCTCGGAACAGCTCTCCGAACGAGGAAAGAATAGGCTCCAGCTCAGTCGTCCCGTCGTCGCTGCGAAAGTCAACTTCATACTCAACAGACTCTACCCATCCTCCTGGTGCACAACATCTGTAGGCCTCTTTGAGGAGTGCTGTCCAGTCTTGAATGCCACCCAAGATGTAGCGGATATGAATGAAGTCAAAATGGTTGGCGTTCCAAGTCCACTCGAGCGTGGCATCGTCGATTTCGAAGTGAACGTTTGGTGGAACCCACTGCGGTTGACACGGGGAGAGATCTGTACCAATGACTGAAGCGTTTGGAAACTGGTCGCCAAACTCACTGTTCAACTTTGTGAGCATACGAAAATGTGAGACTCGGGTGTCCTTGTCTCTTACATTGCCCAGATACCTTATGAATTGGTCAGCGATAGTGATGTGCAGTGAGCCTCCGGCCAATGGCCATTGCCACCTACCGGTTCCAGTACCAACGTCAAGTACCCGCTAAGAAACAGGCCTCTATTAATAACAGTGAAAGAGGCATTCGGTGCACCTGGCAATGACTAGCAGAATCGTACCTGCATTTTACCTTCTTTAAGCGGTGCCAGAAACAGCTGGTCGTCGAAAAGGATCGTCAGGTAGTGGTGGCTGGTAGTCATATTAGCATGCGATTCTGTCGAGAAGGTGGACTAGTGACGGTAACCATAAATCCAACGACGCGAGCTGTCGGTCGTCATTGGGAATAAAATAGTTGGTCGTGAATTTTTCACTATGATATGTGCGGCCATGGAGCTGACGGTACTCGAGGATGCTGGATGCAACGGAGGCGGTGGAACTCTGACTGCGACGCATCATCAGAAGATTCTAATCATACGTGAATGGGGTGCACGAACGCTTCGGAGAAAATAGAATCGTCGTCATTGTGATCGCCAGCCCGTATGACATATTCTAGGTCAGCTTCTTATTCGCTCTCGGATGATCCAAGAGCCAGACTTACGGGTGCGTCCTCTGCAGCAATCAGATCGTCCCCAATGTGTGATGGGCTCTGCTGAATTGGTTGATATGCCGTTGCCATGATTGCTATAACAAAACAACGGCATCACGGGAGGAACAGGTAGCTAGGCTCGGTATCAAGGTCTAGCGGAGCCTTGGTTAATGAATGAGTAGAGATTCGAAAAGGCCCCTCGTCATTCGGAGAAAAGTTGGGCGTGGGGCCCATTCATTCATTACACCCAATATGATGCATAGCGTCCGAAGTAGCTGCAGACAAGCAGTACATATGTACATAGATACCGTGTGAAATGTCGCCGTCACAATGGAAGGATTGCGATTGTGGAAAAGTGATGCGCGAGACCGGATTGTCGGTATTCGAGGCGGTGGCTCGTCCAGGTAGAACCATCATGTGGACATTGAACAGGAGAGCCCGTTGAGATATGATTCAGGACTCACACGTGTACATATATATGTAGGTATGTATGTACATAATATTATACGTCCTCCTGGTTGATCGAGACGACGCTGAACCACTGGGTTAGGCCCATTTGGCATTCGGGACCACCATACGCAATAAATACTCATCCGCTAGATTTGCGCCACTGAGAACAAACATTTTGTGTGTAACGGAGTAGATGGATGGCGTGCGGGGAGAAGGCATAGTATTAGTGACACGACGCGACATATTTGAGGACGTTTGTGGCACTTTTTCGTTGGTTTCGTAGTCGATACCTAGGTGCCTAGCCTTATCACCGACAAGCGACCAAGAAGTATCAAGCAATACATTTAAAAATACATTTCGAATGCTGCGAAAAACAAATTCTAGTTTCCACAGGCAGACACCACTAAACCAGAGTTAAACCAGAGCCGGATCACCCGGGCTTGCGTCCGTACACTACAAGCGCGAGCGCATAGCTGTGGACATCCGGATTACGGATCGCCTTACGCAAAGTCGCGAGCCACACGAAGTATTCGGCGGTTGGCCTTTGAAGAACGTTTCGCCAAAGCATCTGGGTGTATCCTGATGACCCGGGATTAGAATTCTTTGCTTTTTAAAAGTTTTTCAGACGGGTATACGAAAGGGAGAGTGCATTACCTTGAAGGTCATTTTCCGCAGCCTCTCTAACCAATTGCCCGACTTCAGCAAATTTTCCATCCTGTGCCCAAGGCCCGACTGGAAGCTAGTGACGAGTCAATCTCTTTCACAAGGCGCCGAATGACAACACGGAATGATAGCACCTACTTTATATCGAATCACTTTTTTCTCAACAAACCCAGCCTCATCAAATGCTTGTTCTTGTATATCTTGCAAGAAGAAGGGACGGTTCAAAATCTTCCCGGCCTCTAGAAATAACTCTGTAAATGAGGCAAGAACGGGCTCCAGCTCAGTCGTCCCGTCGTCGCTGTAAAACTTAACTTCATATTCAATTGACTCTACCCATCCACCTGGCGCACAGCATCTATAGGCCTCTTTGAGAAGCGTAGTCCAGTTTTGAATACCACCCACGATATAGCGCATGTGGATAAAGTTAAAATGGTCCTCCTCCCAAGTCCAATCGAGAGAGGCATCGTCTATCTCGAAGTGGACGTTTGGAGGGACCCATTTCGGTTGGCAAGGGGAGAGATCTGTGCCGGTGACTAAAGCATTTGGAAACTGGTCGGCAAATTCACTGTTTGACTGTTGTTACCATGAGAGCATTTGGGATTAGGCTAACTTTGACCATACATTGCCCAGGAGCCTTCCAGGTTGGTTAGTGGCGACCATTACGTGGTGAGTTATTCATTGCCACTCACCGGATCCCGTACCGACGTCAAGCACCCGCTAGAAACATCGCGAGATCAGTATCAGGACACATTCTTTCAAGTGGGACGAAAGGGGCTTGAAAGACTCGTACATGAATTTTATCTTCCTCAAGCGGTGCCAGATACAGCTGGCCATCAAAGAGGAGCGTCAAGTATTGGTGGCTGGTACTCAAATTAGCGTGCGATTCTGCCGAGAACGTGGCAGTGACAAGAACCATAATTCGACCGACTCGAGCTGCTGGTCGTCATTGGGATACACATAGTCGACCATGAATTTATCGCTGTGATACGTGCGGCCATGAAGCTGACGGTAATCGAGGATACTGGACGTTACGGAAGTGGTGGACCTTTGCCTGCGACGGATGGTCAGTAAACTGGCATACCATATGAAATGCAAGTAAATAGCACAAACCCGTCGGAGGAGACAGAATGGACTTCACCTTGGTCCTCAGCCTGGTCCTCAGCCTAACTGTCACATGAGCACTGGTTTCCGATCACTCTGAGGCGTTCCAGACTCACGGAAATGCCCTCCAAAGCAGTCAGGCCGTCTTCGGCATCTGGTGGGCTTTGGGCATGGGCTTGAGATGCTGCAGACATGCTATAATAAGTAATTGAAGGGAGAACGAGCAAGCTATCATCCAGTCGAGCGGGACTTTGGCTAATAAATGTGTATAATGAGTGGAGTTTCCAGGAAGCCAACACGTCATCTCACTCTATAGTTGGAGAAAGTTGGGCAACACAACTTCCAACAAGCAGTACCTTCCACGCAGTGAGAAGACAATAGCAGGATAATTACATCATGATTTAGCCACCGCTGTTGTGATCAAAGTAATATTACGCCCACGCAAGCCAAAAATCCCTCACCAAGCGAGGCGCTGGCTCGGTTTGAGAGGAATCGTCAAGCGAAAAGTTGAGCTCGTGGAAAGTTCAGGGATCACACGCGTCCCTGCACTGTGCAGCATTCTCTCCTGAACAACAGCAACCACCAATGACTCTGTCAAGGAGTAGGCAGATCAGAATTTTTAGAAGCTTAGGCCGCATCGGCCGACGGAATAGTCGACCAAGACTTTCTGGCAAACACAAGCAATTGTGTGACAACGAGGTTGATCTCTTTCAGTGCACTCGGCTTACTCCCTATGTACTAAGTTGCTTTGAAGGTGGCCAACCGACGCGCCGATAGCTACGCGTCTTCTCTCTTTGCGCCTACAAGATGGAGCTCGGGAAGCAAAAAGCTTGGGACAAGTTTGCGCACGCGCTCTTGTTGACTACAGAAAGTCATGATAATGAACAATGATGTGTGTGGGCCTTGGAGACTTTGTCCGCCGTCGAGCAACATTATAACGCTGTGTCGCCTTACGGAAAGGTAGGTATGTATGTCGTAGATGATGCAAGGTGGCAAGGAACGAGGCTTGGCTGACAATGTGTTGGTCAACTACGGAGTAGAAAGCCGTCGTTTGTGTCGCTAGACAACGTGTTACATCATAATGGCAGCTACAAGAAAACCTAAAATAGCCACATCGCAAAGGTTGTTTGATTTGGTACGTGTAGTCACGCTAGGAACATACCTATTCTCAGGGAGTTGGCCGGCCGTAAGGCCAACTGTGGCCAAAGTTTCAGTGGTCAGGGGAATCTTTGGCGCCTAATGTGGGCCGTACGGAGTATACATAGGTACATATGTACATACATATGTACCTGTAAAATTAAGAATTGGGTGACAAAAAGATTTGCCCACCGCCCCGCCGATCGTCAATCCACGGTCCATCGCATTATCTCGCGATGGCAGATGCACCCTCCTTCTTCTTCTGTTCACAACACCAGCTCAAAATTTCTAAACCTGGCGAGACTGTGTTCAAATAGTGCGCGTATGGCATTAGGAATCACCTGATTAGTGAGGCAGTCAGATCTCCCATCTCGCGCGAGGTAATGACAGAAAAGTCAAATCAAGGCGTCCCCGCCGATGCAAGATATTCCCTAACCTAAATCGTGGTGAGATTTTGACGCTGAACAACTCAACGAAACCTGTATAAAAAACCAAGTATTGACCTCTGAAGAAATTTGTAATTTTATGAATTGATATATGTTTGTTTTATCCAGATGCGACCGCAGTATTACACATCAACAGCTTGTCAATTGTCTGGGTGGCGAGATCTCAGAGAAAACACTACACCGAGATTCCCACGTCCATTGGGCCGTCGATGAAATGTAATTCGAGATGAATCGAAAAAATATGAACATCCGATTTGCGAATATCTTCTCGTAAAATCTTGAGTAAAATTGTTGGGCGATCTACAGATCGAGTAACGGCCGTTTGAAGATAATCTACAGGCTTCCTTTCGGGGAGGGCGGGCCCTCGTGAGGAACGCTCAATGTTCAGCCGTCTGCTGGCCGCACTTTTATCGTCGCTTCAATGGCCATTTAAGTTTGTATGGCTCTATAAGAGGATTCACGTTGGAACTGACGGGTACTGGCACTCGATGGCACGACTGTTAGTTGTATGCTTGAAGTATACTGTATGATACTCGGCCAATTTTTTATTTACAGGTGGACCGTGGGACTGGGATCCAGTAGTCGCGATGCTGGATTGTGAACAGCAGCGATGGTGTTCGCAGGCATTTGATAAGTAACTTCCTGGAACATGGATGCCTTTCATACCAACTGCCATGGCTTAAAACCTAGATAAAATAAGGGGGCTCGAAGATCATTGTCGTGTACCGTGTACGTGTATACATGGTACTTGGGGAGCTTCGCGGCACGCGAATGCGCGATACCTTTCCACCCGCGGCCCGCTTCCTTACTTTCCCACTCCGGCGTGATTCAAGCGCAGTAAACGATGCCATAGTTGAGGCAGTCATAGCGGCCCTTGTCGCTTTTTGAGAATACCTTAACGTCTCGCCATATGGTGAAATCGCCCTGCTGGCTGTAGCCGCACTTTTGGGGGGAAAAGGAGAATCAGCGCACTGTACAAAAAGACATTGGCTAACCTTGAGCGTATCAAATCAGGCAAGAAAAAAAAGACGACGGGCAAAAACCGAATTGAGAATCGAAAATGAATCAAAACCTCAACTTACGCAGTAGGTGTTGAGGCCCCTTTTCTCGCAACTGCCATCGCCGGACCATCCAAGATTGCACCAGTTCGGGGTAGAGGACGTCCCAGTTTTAACTGGACTTGGAGATGATGTTGGGTAGGGAATGTGGGCAAAGACGACCGAGGCGGACGCCAAGAGAAGAGCGAGGAACTGCATTTTGGTGATAGTGTCTGCTTCGGTCACGTTTATGTCTCTTGTATGGCAAAAAAGACAGGGTACGTCGTCAATCGCTTCTTTGACAAGTGTTCTACCATTTTGCCTCTTTACATCGTCCCATTATTCCACGGGCCGCTGGAGAAAGCATCCCGGGCTTCCCGGATCTCGTCTTTCTTATCGTCGGTATCGTCGACGTAAGCCGTGTTGACCGTGTCCGCATCACTACCGGTTTCTTCGACGCTTCTATTCCCGGAAATTATATACGTCATCACCCTGTCTCTACTAGTAAATGGACATCAACGACGATGCCGTCAAGTAATAGCAGAAATCCAGCACGTATGCAGGAAATATTCGACACTAAGTAGTAAGGAGAGATACATGTCTACTTCCAGCTTACCAACTCGGTTACCTACTCGGTAATAGGTATACATGGTTCCAATAAACGATTGTGCCTGATCACATGCATACCATGTTTGATCCTTTACCGATGACCCGATTTGTTCAACAATGTTCATCAGCGTCCCCGCCTTCGGGCAATCGCCCTCAACGGTCTTTTGGCAGACTCGCCGATAGCGGCGGAAGACGCGGCATTGCCGAGGCAGCGACGTCCCGAGGAAGTGGAAAAATTACATCTTCCACGCCGTAGACTCTACTCAGACAGTCGATAATAGTGTCACTATCGAGAATGCTTAAGAGGTATATTACTCAGTGTCATCACGGTAAGTGGCGCTTGTGACGCCCCCTGGACGACGACGAGAAGTCCCCCAGATTCGGTCACAAACATAAGAATATGCCGGGACTGTTTTGATTCTGGCTTGTACATAATCGAACTCGATTGCTTTTGAGTCTATAATGAGCCCATTTTCCTGCTTTAATCCTGAGTTATTGTAGTCACAAGTTCAAGGTGCAATTCTGACCGATAGGGCGCCAAACCCACTCCTGGGTCTGTCCATCGCGCGCTCAACAGCTTCATCTGTCCATCAAACGCGACGAAAACACGCAAGCGGCTTTCCACGATACTTGAATGCGAATCGGAGCCTTAGTTGGGCATGTTCCTCTGTGAGAAACAGGCGTTGTGCGGCTTTGCGATGCATGACTCCCCTTGCCTTGAGGTTTCGTGCAATTGTGTCCGTATAAACATGGAGCGCTGGTCGTAGTAAATGAGTTTTCATTTATATGCATCTGAATGCGTTGCAAATCGTGTTTTGTTAGCTTGGGCGGGTGCTCTCGCCTCTTAGGTGAGATCCCCCTATCTTGGTCAGTGAACCGTTTTTGATGCCATAAACGAGGCTTGCAGAATTCCCTCGTCATTAGCGATCTGTGCGGCTAAGTTACCTGGAGCTGCATTGACGCGTCGCGTCGAAAAGTGGAGGAAACTTTATGTTATTTACGCGCGTATCTGGAAGGTGACTTTATCGACGGCGCGATAACAAGTTCCATACTGGTCAGTAGTCATTCGCCGTCGCGAGAGGATGTACTAAGAGACGCCGGACAGCCACATTGCCAATTTCCGGGGGCTTGCCGCTTCAAATAGGATCCTGATCAGACAAGATCATAAGTTACAACTCTAGGTGAATTGCCACAATTGTGCCGCGCGGCCTGCCTGCGCCTACTACCTTCGTTCACGGCTGAGCTACAGCAATAGTAAGTTGGTATGAAACAAATTGTGTTGATGATCGTTTTATGGCGCTATAGAATATAATTGTCTGTCCAACATGATGGTCCGATGAAACCATTCGAATGCCGGATCACTCTGGCTTGCGCCCGTACACAATGTACAACATCATGTAGCTATGAACCCTGGGGTTCCGGATCGCCTTACGAAGACTCGCGAGCCATGCATGGTACTCGTCTTCTGGCTTTTGAACACTTTGCCAAAGCATCTGGGTGTAACCTGATAACCGAAGGTGGGCTGTGAGCACTGAGTATTCTTTACTCTTTCCAAGTGTACAAAGAGAGGATTCATTATTCCATACCTTGAAGGTCGTTCTCCAGGGCCTCTCGGAAAACACGTCCGACTTCGGCGAATTTGGAATCTTTCGCCCAGGGTCCAATAGGAGTCTAGCAATGCGTTAATTTCTTAATGATCATTCGAAAGCCAGTTCGATGACAGCACATACTTTGTATCGAGCGACGGTTTTCTCGATGAATCCAGCGTCGGCAAAGGATTGCGGCTGGATCTCTTCCACAAAGAACGGACGATTCAGGACTTCGCTAGCCTTTCGGAATAGCTCTCCATACGAGGCAAGTACAGGCTCCAGTTCGGTTGTCCCGTCGTCGCTGCGAAACTGTGGCTCATACTCAACAGACTCTACCCATCCTCCTGGCGCACAACATCTGTAGGCTTCTTTAAAGAGGGCTGTCCAGTCTTCAATGCCCCCCACGATAAAGCGCATGTGGATAAAGTCGAAATAATTGGCATTCCAAGTCCACTCGAGCGTGGCATCGTCGATTTCGAAGCAAAGGTTTGGTGGAACCCATTGTGGTTGACAAGGAGATATATCTGTGCCAATGACTGAAGCATTTGGAAATTGGTCGGCAAATTCACTGTTCGAGAGGTTAGCACACGGACATATTTTATCGGGGTTTGGTTCCGTCGCACATTGCCCAAATACCTGAGAAATTGGTCAGCGACAGACATATCTAACGAAATTTCGGATCCCGATTATTACTCACCGGATCCCGTACCAACGTCAAGCACTCGCTGGGAAAATCTCAGATTAATATGAAGCGAATGACCTCCAGTGCGCCTGCGCCTATCAGAGCGCCTAGCTGGCACATACATAGATCTTTTCTTTCTCAAGTGATGCTAGAAATAGCTGGTCGTCAAGAATGACTGTCAAGAAATGGTGGCTGAAAGTCGCATTAGCGTGCAAGCTCGCCGAGAACGCGGGCTCGTGCCTCGTGGTGACTAAAACCATAATTCCTCCGATTCGAGCTGCTGGTCATCGTTGGGGATGAAATAGTTGGCCGTGAACTTATCACTATGATAGGTGCGGCCATGGATTTGACGGTATTCAAGGATGCTGGACGCAATGGACGTTGTGGAACTTTGACTGCGGTGGATCATGGATGTCAGGAAATTCAGAACAAAATATGGATTGTAGGATTTACAAACTCTTTGGAGAAGATAGAATCGATATCATCTTGATCATTTACCTAGCGATTATATTAGCTTCCGTTTCTGATTCACTCAAAGTATCTTGGCATACAGGAATGTCATTGGCAGCAATTAGGTCGTTCCCGTTAGGGGGCAGACTCTGCGCATTTGCTTGTACTGTAGACATGATGTCATAAAGTCATTACTTCGAGTGAAGAGACAAGCAGCTTTGAAGATTGGGACCTAGTCTAGTATAAATATGATAAGTTGGCGGAGTTGCAAAGAAGCCAAGACGTCATCTCACCACATTCAGAAAACGTTACATATTACCGGTATGGGGAGACCGCGATGTGGTGGGCCGTGGCGGTCCAAATTGGACCCTCCAACACAATATACGGAGTATACTCCGTACAAATTCGATACATGTACAGTACTGTGAGACAGTGTGGAATATGATGATAGATGAAGATGATGAAACTAGAATCTGACCACCTGTGCGGAACA
>QEQW01000689.1:0-13719 GCA_004016085.1 Claviceps quebecensis
AACCCCCCCCCCCCCCGACACGGCATCAAGAATACATTCCTTTCTCTCCAATCCCGTCCGCTCCCGCTGCGCTACCGCAACCTCACTCATCCTTCCGAGCTCAAGATTTATGCCGCGTTGTGGACGCGGAAAGCCCCCGAACTAGCGAATAATCATGGACAGTCCCTTCCGAGCCGTGCAAACGATCCCAGACGTGCCGAACTGTTCCTCTCACGAGCCAATGGCTTGGTCTTTGGTGTTTTACGCCGGTCAATTTGAGTATATGCTGCATTGCGGATGGTGGATTGGGCAGGGAAAGGGATGGTGCCGACGTGCATGCATGATGCGAGTACGCTTTGAGTTGCACAGCGATGGACAACGATACGGGAACCAAGGCGACGCAAATATTCCGCATCGATCAAAATTCCCTCACCTCGATGTACATGACGCGTGGGACGACAGCTACCTCAGCCTGGGCCACGTGATACTCAGCCACCGTTGGTTCTCTCCAGTTCAACATGTACGTTAGGTAGTTGCTCCTTCAATCAAATCTTTCACCATCAATGATCATCCTCACATTGGAAGAAGTTCATCCACGCGGCGAAACTACAGCCGATCGACAGCGCCGAGCCCAAGCGGCTGGTGACGCTGATGATCGAAGGTGCGCAAACTACCTAATGCAGCCTTGCCTTGTTCTCCAGCGATGATGACTCTGATCTGGGCAATTACGCGAAAGAGCGGAAGAAGAAGCGTCATGTCGGTGCATACTTGGTTTCAGCAGCAGCCCACGTCATCCGGCTCTAAATCTAGCGACTTTCCAAATGTTACTATAGCCGAAGAGGGAGCGCAATCTGATTCGATAAGTCGACAGCCGCGGCTATGTATTTCGGCTCTCTAACGGAGTTGGTCCGACGATCTGGCCCCGAAGGAATTGGAGCTGCCTACCTAGGTAATGCCTGCGATCGGAGACTGCCTGCAGCAGGGCAAAGATGCCTCACAAGACGAGAATGAATTCCCTTTGACGCGCTGTTTGCGCCACGAAGACGACTCACTGGAAAGGCAATGTCTGGCCTCTTGCAGTTGCGCCCAGTCCGACAAATCACATACTGTTGGAAGGGTCTTCCAATCGGCAGTGATCTCTGCCTTTGGGAACCAAGCTACCGGTGACGAATTCGGAATTGCCCGTGGCGATTCCGCGATTCTCCTTTATTCTCGCGCGTAAAAGCTCTGATAAAGGAGAATTGACCGATCTGTCGTGTCCCATCGCACGAATTCAACACCGAGAAACAGTCCGGCCTTGCCCAAACGTCTCAGTTCACAACAGCATTGGAGATTCTTGATGACAGCCTCTACCGTCACCGCCGACCGGGGTTCGCGCCGCGAAGATTATGTCATCCACACAGAGGATGAGGAACACACCGTCTCGATAGAAATGCAAAACTCGATCCTCAGGCGACTGAAACTGAGCTTGACTTGGGTAGTTCCTGTGTGATGCCATCGAGCCATCACGGGGGAAATAGGCAGGCCGCACAAGGCTCTGTCTAGTTTGCAAACCTGTTTCGTACCCGTCTCCGTGTCTGGGAGGCTGCCTAACGTACACAATCTTCTGTGCCTTCGCGATCATAGTCAAGGACTGTGAAATAATGCAGAATACGTGGACCACAACCGCGTAAAGATCTTCCTCTTCTGTGCTGATCTTTTTGTGTCACCCATAACGCCTTTGCGTAAGGTGGCTTGTCTATTGGCTGCATCAAAGTGTACACCCATCGTTCGTCGACGAAGATCTTTGAACTTGATATCGTTGTCAACATCTATGCTATGCTTGGCTTTGGCACTGCTTATTTTCCCTTTGCTGGTGTCGCCTGTCACGGCCAGGTACATCGTATTGCACTCTCAGGTGTTCAAGGGTACTGGGGTCGTGCGTAATAAGGGCGTTTGTTAATTTGCTTGGAGTTACGAGAATACTTCGCGGTCTCCCTGTTCGCTCCGGGAACCTAAGGTTGTATGAACGCCTTTGCCGCCAGAGATCGGAAATGACTTGAGGGATATACGAAATCGGCAGAGTCAAAGGCATTATGGAAATTCGCGTATTCATCCGTGCCACTGGTGCACGTCTTACTATACTAATAGAAGGAATACAGCGATGCGTCTCTTGCCGAGAATTTGGACACAAGGAGATCAACGTCAGGTCATGTCAACGACTCGACAATCGTCATGCTCGCAGGAGTCGCGACTTTCTTGCAATTGAAGAAGCGTCTCTTGTCGCACTCAGCTCCGCGGAGGCTGAATTTATTAATCTGACTCCAACTGGTCTGCCAATGCTCTGGGTCGCGAATTTACTCCAAGACTGTCGCATTTTCCAGCGACGACCACTTCAACTTCTGCTGTTCACGGACAGACAAAACAAAAGCGAACGTGCTGCACTCGACAACATGCGATATGACTGTTTTTTTCCGCCTGCATCAGATTGAAACGGACCAGATGATCGCGAGACGGGTTTACCGAGGGACTCGAGTGGTTTCAAAACGCGAAGTAGTACGCCTTCTTCATTTGAGCAACACACATAAACGGAGGAACAACTGACATGACGTCTTTTGGACCGAAGTCCTCTCCAAAGTTAAGATGTCTGATTCAGTGGGACGACTAGTCTTGGTGTTCAAATCTCTCACCTATAGCGAGCCCGACCAAGTCGCTGTCGCGGGTCACGGATGGCGGCAAGGCTCAGCGGCGTTCCATCACTAGTCGAGATGGCCCTTTGTAACTACTACTCGGCCAAGGCGCTTTCAAACAACTACCGGCGTCTACCGCACTACATACCCGAGGGCCTGTCCCATCTCCGGGGCCTTTTGGCGAGAGCGGTGCAGCAAAAAGAGACGGAAGGCCATTGTAACCTGTTCATCGTGCCAGAAGCTGCTGGTGATGATGCCCGCCATGGAATGGGTGGAATGGCGGCACATAGGCACAGTGGATACAACGAGCCGTGGCGGGGAGGAATGTGAAATCCTTGAGGGTTGAGCCACGCAGAGAACGAGACTCGAGAGGCCGGCTCCCTTTCTCCATTGTACATGCTCCTGGCAGTGCGGTTCGGGAAATATGTGGCCGTGAGCACAAAAAGAAGGAACAGAAATCTCGGAATCAATCTTCTTGGCGTTGGAGCCTGAAGGGGAGGCCGGGTGTTCCTTTAATTCTTCCAAGGGTGTCTTATTTCCAGGAGTTCAGGCATCAGCGTAGCCTTGTCGAACTCAACAAAGTATTTTGCCTACATGGTCACAGTTTCACTAGACCAGAATCGCAGACAAAAGCCATTCCACACCAAGCCCGAAGCACTCACGGTTCACATAGCATCGCGCGAAAGTTACGGGCTTTCATAAGGGTAGTCTATTGTCTAGCAAAGCAAAGCAAAGCAAAGCAAAGGAGAGGACGTTCCCCCGAGTCGTTCCAAAAGCCCAACCTCCACCTACGAAAAACTAGTTACATTTCCTCTCGGTACCAGGGCCTGTTACACCACATCATGCTTCCTCTTTGTTCAGGAAAGGGGAGAGTCACACTCCGGCGAAACAATGGATGATTTATAAACAGGGCAGGCAGGATAAGGCTAGAGCCTAGCTATCTGGTAGATGGGACAAAGAAAAGATCCTATCCGACCAAGAGGAAAGAGAACTTGATGTGATTTTCAGGCGTCGCCAAGGCTGTTTTTTGTGCAGACTCTGAACTCCCCCATCCTTTCCTGCATTTCTAGAGTCCGGACCACTCAGCATCTGCAGGGGTAGCCGATGCTGAAGCAGGGGCAGACGCGGCGACGGCAGCGGCAGAGAGCATCGCTATCACATATATTGCGGCACTAGTTTACCACAGACTCAGTCATAGTGTTCGGGTCGTCAAAGTATTGTCGAGGATAAGAAGGGGCAGACGATACTGCGTTGGGCAGGACAGGAAAAGAGGAGGAAAAGCGGATGTAAACTTGTAAAGCGGGCGAAAAGTATTTGCCTTACCCTCCTTCGGAAAAAGTCTGTAGTAGGATCGCCGGGCTCATTCACTTCATGGCCTGCCCCTCGGAGGGAAGGGCCGGGTGTATCAACAACAACTTCCTCGGCGTTGGGAACAGTGTTGGCGATGATGGGGGATACAAAAGCGCCGAAGATGTAGATGAGGCTGAGGAACTTCATTGTGAAATTGTGTTGGATCTTATGAAAAAGAGGCGATTCTTTACGTGTAGACGATTTGAGTCTTGAGAATGATGAGATTGATGAGTCTGAGAGAGAGAAGAGGCAAGTCTCTTGAAGGGATCTCTTGCTGTTTATATACCTTTTTTGCTGAGTTACTCTGCGTTTATGGTTTGTCTCCACAAGACGGAGGCATTGAGAGGGAATGATGAGTACCAATGATTACGCATCTATCTATAGTATACAGTACATAGTGTATCACTACTCAAATCATGTTGTCCCCCTACGTCAGTAAATATCTACCACATTTCTTTATTTCTATCCCGCCATTTCCCGCTGTGCGGCCGCAGCTCTCACTATTCCTTCCGAACTCAAACACTGCGTTGTGTACGCAGAAAGCTCTTGAAGTAGCGGAAAATCATGGACGGTCCCTTCTGGGCCGCGGCAACGAGACCAGCCGTCCCGACTTGTGCGTCTCACGAGCCAATTGCTTGGTGTTTTGCGCCTCTAGATGCGAGTTGTGCTAATGGTGGATTGGGGCGGGAAAGAGCCGATGCAGTCCATTTTGAGTTGTATCGCCGATGGAGGGTCGGCCAAAATTACCTCACCTTGATGCGTACATGCTCTCGACGGTTTCTTGCACGATGCATGGAACGAGGTCTGTTTGAATCCGTCAACACAGTGCTAAGTACATACATACATGCATACCTCATACGAGTCTATATGACAGCCTGAGCCACGTGATCCTCAGCCACCCCCGATTCCTCTCCAGTTCAACAATTGCTCCTTCAATCAAATCCTTCATCGGCATTCTCACATTGGAAGAAGTTCTCATCCACGCGGCGATACTACAGCTGACCGACAGCGCCGAGCGGAACCGGCTGGTGACGTTGATGATCGAGCTGCGCGAGCTAGGTATGTGCATTGTGGCCGTGTTCTCCAGCGATGATGACCCTGGTCTGTGCAATTACGTGAGAGAAAGGGCGGAAGAAGAAGCGTCATGTCGTCGTCGGTACTGGCTTTCAGCAGCAGCCCACGTCGTCCGGCTCTACATTCAGCGACTGTCCAATGGTACCGCAGCCGAAGAGGGAGCGCAAGCTGGTTCGGCAAGTCGATAGCGGCGGCTATTTCGACTTTCTGACGGAATTGGTCCAACGGTTTGGTCCCGGAGGAATTGCAGTTGCCTGCGCAATCTGCGTTGTCGTCGCGATCGGAGAAGCGACCAGCACTGCCAGTTTTGTCGAGAGCGGAGCTACTCGCGCGGGAAAAAGTCCAGGCCTGGCTAGAGCAGGGCAAAGGTGCTTCATAAGACAGACACGAGAATGAGTTTCTTTTGGCGCGCTGTTTGCGCCACAAAGACGACTCACTGGAAAGGCGATGTCTGGCCTCTTGCAGTTGCGCCCAGTCCGACAGATCACATACTGTTGGAAGGGTCTTCCAATTGACAGTAATTTCTGCCTTTGGGAACTGAGCTACCGGTGACGAATAGCTCAGGGCGATTCCGAGATTTCCAATATTCTCGCGCGTCGAGGCTCTGATGAAGGAGAATTGGCCAATCTGTCGTGTCCCGCACGAATTCCACACCGAGAAACAGTCCGGCCTTGCCTAAACGTTCCAGTTCACAACAGCGCTGGACATCCTTGACGACAGCCTCTACCGTCACTGAGTCTCACGCCGCGATGATCATGTCATCCGCATAGGGGATGAGGAACACACCGTCTCGATAAAATGCAAAGCTCGTTCCTCAGGCGGCTGAGACCGAGCTTGCCTAGTTCCTGCAGGCCGTACAAGCCTCTGTCTAGTTTTCAGACTCGCTTCGTACCGCCTCCTATTGCAAATAATGATTTTTTGGGAGTGATTGTGTCCGTATTGATTTGTCGTTACTGTCGTTGTGTGTGTCTGTTCCTCCTCCTCAGGTGCGTGCCATTCGAGAGGGAAGATAGACTGTAACTGCCAGGGTAAGTTAGGTAGGTACTAATTAGTAAGAAGACATGTAACTGCCACCAGGTACATACTTTTGTACCATCGCCCCCACTTCTTTTTAGAATTTCTGGCAAGGTACCTAAATTATCTCCCTGCTCGCTCCGGAAACCCAAGGTTGTATGAACGTCTTTGCCGCCAGAGACAAGAAACGGCTTCAGGGATACATAAAATCGACAGAGTCAAAGGCATTGTGGCGCCATAGGTGCGCCTCTTGCCGATAAGTTGGACACAAGAATACCAACGACAGGTCATGTCGGCATGCTCGCAGGAGGCGCGGTTCATTGCCGGTCGAAGAAGCAGTCTCTCGTCGCACTCAGCTCCACAGAGGCTGGTTTTCTTAATCTCACTCCGAATGGTCTATGTAGCAATGCTCTGGGTTGCGGATTTCGCGAATACTGTCGCGTTTCCCAGTAACGGCCGCGTCTGCTGTTTACGGACAGCCAAAATGTCAAGACGAACGTGCTAGGGATGCACTCGACAATTGGATGTGCGATATCAGTGGATTGTGCAAAAGACCACACAGGGTTAATTCCGCCTCGGCGCCTGCAGCGCTTGGAATGGACCAGATGATCGCGGACGGGCTCACAGAGGGCCTTGAGGGTATTAGTACGCGGATCGTTTCCGCCTCTTCTCTCGATGGGACGACCAGTTTCGAGGTTCGAATTTCTCACCTATAGTGAGCCCAACCAAGTCGCTGTCTCTGGTGACGTCAAGGCCCAGCGGCGTTCCATCAGTCGAAGTGGCCCTTCTGACTTCGTTGCTAGCTGCTACTCGGCCAAGGAGCCTTCGCAACTATCGCACTATATCCGAGGATCTGTCCCATCTCGATTCTCCACGCCGCACGGCCTTTTGGCGACAGCGGTGCAGCAAAAAGATACGGAGGGAATGTACTGTTCAACGTGCCAGAAGCTGCTGGTGATGCTCGCCATGGAGTAGGTACAGTGGTAACATATAGGCACGGTGGCTAGAACCAGCAGCGGCGGGAGGATTGTGTAGTCCCTGTCACCTTGAGCCACTCAGAGTACGAGAGGTTGACCGTTGGTTGGTTCCCTTCCTCCTTCATTCATATCCTGGCAGTGTGGTCTGGGGAAAAGGCAGTGAGAGACTGAGAGAAATGATGTGACGCCATCGGCACACGAGCAAGAAAGAGGAATCATTCGAATCTTGTAATCATTACTGAAATTCACTTTTTCTTCTTGGCCTTGGAGGCGGGGCCGTTGGGTATTCTTTCAACTTGGAGAGTATTTCTCTTGCAGAGTTTTTAGCATCAGCGTTACCTTGTTGAACAGAACTTAGCAAAGCATTTATACTCGGAGGCGAAACGTACACATGCACTTCCTCACGCTTGAAGATTTCCAACACCAAGTTCGATGCATTCGCGTTTTACGCAGCATCGCGCACGATTTAATAGACATTTATATGGACAAAAGTCCGGGACCTCAACAGCTAGTCTAGCAAAGCAAAGAAGAGAAAAAGCCCGGCCAAGTGGTTCTCATAAGCCCAAACCGGAAATCCCACCTACAAAACAACGAGTGACATTTCCTCTCGATACTAGAGCCCGTCATGGTGCTTTCCCTCTTTGTAAGTTCAATACAGCCTACAGCCAGCCTCCAGGCGACTCGCGAGACAAGGCCATGGGATAAAAGAAAAGACCCCATTCGAGGATGAAAGTGAAATGGAGTTGTGTTTCTCAGGTATCTTGAAGGCTGTTATGTGCAGGTTCTGGTTTCCCCCCTTCTTTCCTACGCGGCACGCCGCTGGACAAGCGGAACCCCTCTAGGCGCACTCGCAAGCATGGCCGACGTTGGAGCAACCACATACGCGGACGGGCTTAGTGCAGTGGCAGCCATTCTCGCTACATGTTCCAGAACACTAAATTGTCATAATAAAATTCAGTCATAGTGCTCAGAGGACCGGGGTGTCAAAGTCCTGACGAGGACAGAAAGGGATATATGATACTGCATTCGGCAGGACAGTAGAAAAAAACAAGGGGGGGGCAGATATAAAGCAGATAGAAAGGAATGGCTCACCTTCTTTCTGGCAAACAAGTGGGCAGGGGCGCCAGCAAAGTCCCTTTCAACTACGTCCACGCCTTCCTCGACGTTGGGAACGGCATGCCCGATGATGGGGGTGACAAGGGCGCCGAAGACGAAGAAGAAAAAGGGGCTGTAGAACTTCATTGTGAATTCGAGTTGGGTTGTATAAAACCAGGTGTTTCTCTTTGTTGAGGTGATTGGAGTCTTGAGAATGATGAGATGGATGAGTCTGAGAGAGAGGAGAGGGAGAGTCTGTTTGGTGGAGGACCTCGTGGTTTATATACACGTTTTGTTGTCTCTCTCTGTATGTCATCTCCCTCCGGGGCCCGCACGACGGTGACGTTGAGAGGGCATGATGGTTACAATCACGCATTATAGTGTAGAGTGCAGAGTGTATAGTAATGATGCACGTTAGTAGTGTCACTGCATAATTGAAACATGCCATGTTGCAACTTGCCCCCCCCCCCTACTCCGTAAGTGAGTCCCGACTCCCGACCCGACATCGGCAACACATGCCTCTCTCCTCATCCCGCCTTTTCCTCGCGATTCTGCCGCATCTCTCACTCTTCTCTCCAAATTCCAAACTCAACTGCCGTCTTGCACATGCGGCTCGCGGGAAGCTCTTCAACTGGCGGAGAATCATGGATAAACCCTTCTGGGCCGTGCCAACGACTCACGAGTCAAGCTGTCTTGCCTCGTCCGTTCCACGGGCCAATGGCCTGTTTTCATTGCTTCGGTAGATGTGAGAACGTATTGCACTTTTCAATGGGATGAGGGTGGGAGAAGGCTGGTGCTGACGTGCATGTGACTCGTGAGCACATGTTGCAACTTGCTATTTCAACGAGATGAGAGTAGGAGAAGGCTGGTGCTGAAGTGTATGTGAGCATCTTTTGAGTTGCAGTACTGATGGGAGCCGAACTGAAAAGGGGGATGATGCTTTGTCGGCGAAAACGATCAAGAGGTAAAACGACGGCGTGTGTAGATCACGGAGAACGATGGAGTTAGAACTTAGCGGGACATGTTGTAACTTGTAACTTGTAAGTTCAAAGTTGTAAGCAAACCTGGAGAGGCAATATTATCGTATTTTCTGTGTCTCGAATGACACATATGGTGCATGTCTTTAATTGACTTACAGCGAGCCAGCAGGGCCACGATGTCTCATCTGTCAATTGGAGTTGCTTCAAGAGCGGGATGTGGTCGTCGAAAGGCGGGGTGGTAAATACGGAAGACTTAGCATGTCATTACCTATAAGTTGCATCCCCGTTGTATCAATTGTACTATGATGGTCTATTATGGTGCATGTGTGCATTGCCATGGTGCATCATGGTGTTAATAACATGAAGATTGTAAAACTAATAGCGCCCGATATTCAAGCCACTATTACCCCGGGCCGTTTCCTCGACTCGGCTCATCGGCTCATCGGCTGTCGTCGGCCCCGTCGAGCACGGACCACTTTACTCCAGCTTACGTCATCCACGTTTTCGAGATCAGCGCTTACTGTGGGGAAGTTGGAACGCGGGTGAGTGCTTATTGCCGGGGTTACAAAGATACCGAGAAGGAAAGGAAGGACACCGAAAAGAGCCTCCGAAAACTTATGATTCGCGCGTGCGCTTCAATCTCTTAAAACGGATGAGTCTCAATCTCTCTTGTCCATGGCAAAGCTCTCTCGTCAATGGCAAAGTGCAGGCTCAGCATGGAAATACCTAGCCCTTTGTGGACCATGAAGCGTAGGTATCATCATATGCATCGCGTTGATCAGTACCTTGTACTCCGTAGGCATACATAGGTAGGTACAGTACATAGGTACCTATTAGGAGTCCGGGACAGGGGGAAAATGGCCGACGATCCGAATGTGGAGGTCACACTCGGCGCCTCATGCGCCTACCTACGTACATAGGTACATATGTACCTACTGCATGCACCTCGAGCTGGCCGCTGACTTCTGACCTGAGAGGCGATTCGCTGATGCAAGAAAAGAGGCGGCGGCAGCGGCTGTGCAACGGCCAAGTACGGCGGGGGAGGATGTGATGTGACTCTGAGGTAGCAACATGGATGGATGGGACTGTTGTAACATCTGTACGGGCTCTGTTCCGCATGTTGTGCGAGGGAGACGTCACCGACTTGTTCTTTGTTAATTGTGTCCCAACGAGTGTTGGCTTTGTCTCCGGCTTTGTCGCTTAACTCGTTCCACCGACCGTCATTTTTCCACGTACTGTACCTTTTCTGACGAGGTGGCGAGTTTCTACAATCATCTCTACACTCACTTCACACACGACCTGCCACGACTGGCGTGACACAGGTGATAGTATTCATTCACGCTTGTACATCACAAAGAGCGTAAACTGCAACTCATACGCCAAAGAAGACCGAATCAATTAGAAAGAGGAAAAAAGAAAGAATACAAACGCTATGGCAGATTGCTCCTCTGGCAGCTGCGTGGTGCGCTTCACCACCCGCAGCGAAAAACGCAACGACTACGAAAAAGACCCCCTCAAGGCGGGCGAGATCTGGCAGGGTCTCCGAGATGACGTTTTCCGCATCGGACAAAACTACTTCACCTCGATATACACGCTCAGCAGCATTGAGGGCTTTCTTCACGATGCGTGGGACGAGTTCATCCACGCCGCGCTACTACAACCAGCCGACAGCGCCGAGCTGGACCGTCTGGTAACGCTTATCCTCGAGGTGCGCGAGCTGGGCGGCCTGTCTAAGCAGGGAGGGCAAGAAGCGGCCGTCATGTCCAACGGGCAGCGGCTGTGGACAGATATGCCCTTCTTGGCCGAGGACTTGTACGCGTTCTGGAGCAAAGAGTCGGATGCTCTCACGGCTGTGCAGAAGGCCAGTCTCGCGGCGTTTACTGGGAAGCTGTGTGCCGTGGGTGTTTGCGCGCCGGCGCTGGCGCGTTGTGCGCTCTGGCTATTCAAGCGCGCGTTCGAGACGGAGATCTCGGCCGAGACTATGGCTGAGTTACTACCTGCGTGCCGGGAGTGGTTCTTCTACAGCAATACGACGCTTGTTAAGCTTTGTCGCGACAATCACGGCTCGGGCGCGTCAGGCCATGGTGATGGCGCCTTGGAGACACCGGGGCCGCTGGTCACCGATGCTGAGACTAAGCAGCGTCGGGGCTTCAGCATCGCCCGCTGGTTGTTCTGGAGGCGGCGCGCAGGCCAGATATACGCGGCCAGATTGGGACAGGCATCGGGAGAGGCGGCAGAGGTATCGGCAGAAGTATCGGCAGAAGTATCGAAGCTGGGCAGGGCCTGCTTCGAGCAGATGGTGAGCGCGGGACTCGTGGCTGGCGTGACAGTTCCTGGCGAAAAAGTGTTCCTGGAGAGGTTGTTTAAGGCACTCGATGACGAGTTGGCGTCGGGAAGAGCGACGGGGTGCGTTGGCGCTGAGGATATTGAGATTGATGTGCGGTGGGCGGAGGAGGATGCTGAGCAGTGAGGGAGCAAATCGTGTGGTGATGGCTGATGCGCAGGACGAGCGCGCAAGATAAAACCTCGGCATCATAGCATTCCGGAATGTCAGAATTTGCTGTGAGTGGTATAATTGGTAAAACCTCGTGAATGTCAGAATCTCTGGAACTCCCAGGAACTACTCACAGAAGACGACGTGCAATGACGTGCGTATTCCCGTCCCGCGCTCTCCCTGTCGCGCACACACACAAATTCGGCCGCAGCAATTTCCAAGACTTCGCTTCCACTCCCAACCAACAATTCGCACTCCCACTGATCCAATCCTTCAATCCTCCAATCCTCCAATCCTCGACCCAAATATGTAACCCTCGCCGTTGCCTGCCAACGCACGCCTCACCCGAACAAACTGTGAACTAGTCCAGCGTCTGGCGTTTAGCTTGTCTAGTTCTGGACTGGACCGCCCCGTTGGCGCCCGTTGAACGAAAACAAGCCGCGTGGAACGAAGCTTAAAAAAAGTTTTACAAACACACACAAACAGACACCAGTGGACGGTCGGTCGGACGGACAACGGAGGCACGACAGACGGACACGACGTGACAATACACGATATACGATACACGATAAACGACAACGACGTTACACTGCACTGCTCGACCTCATCTCAGAGCCTCGCTGTCTGGCCGGCCTGACATCCGCCTCCTCGACATGCCCTCACATCCGTCATCTGGTCCCTCGCGGCCTCCCTCTCCATCGCCATCAAATCTCCCACCTCTCCCATCCTCGCCCGTCTTCTCCGTCGCATCTACAGCCCATCCCATCTCGCAGTTCAATCTCCCCCTCCCGCCCGCGCCGCGGCCCTCACACGCGGTCCTTACCCAAGCCGACCTCGAGGCCTCGCAACACGCCTACGCAGACCTTGTCGCCTCAGCCAAGACATACCGCATCGCCCTAGCGGCCCTCTCGCAAGCAGCTTCACAATTCGGCGCCGCTCTCGAGGCCTGTGCTCGTCTCAAAGAAGCCCGCGCCGAACCCGTCGCCGGTCCGCACGCCCGCCATGCCCACGCCCACGCCCACGCCCACGGCCCAAACAGCAACAGCAGCATGACCATGGCCATGGCCGCCACGTCCTCGTCCCTCCGCGGCATCTGCACCGCCGATACCCTCCTCTCCGCCTCGGGCGTCCACCACCTCATCGCGAACCACCAGCAGATCCTCTCCGAGACCGTGTACCGCTCCTTCGAAGTCCCCCTGCTGCACGACCTGGACAAGTGGCAGACCGTCATCGACGACGAAGAAGAAACCTACCAAGCCAAGATCAAGGCCCAGAGCAGAGAAGTCAAGCGCATGGAAAAGGAGGGTCTGAAGCTGCACAAGCAACGCCGCAGGGATGTCGCTCGCTTCAGAGCCCATCTCGTTGACTTGACCTCCAAGCTAGACGGGCTGACTATTCTCCATGCGGACCACTCTCGTGCTCTGCTCCGCGAGTCACAAGATACGAGTGCTCGTATTGTAGACGCGAGCTGTAGCCTGGTCCGCGCAGAGGTGGACATCTTTGAGAGTCTCGCCCGGAAGGGCTGGACGGGCGGTGGCCTGGAAGACCTTTTGGAGATGGGCACGGATTTATTCGCCAACACGGATGAACATGTCATAGTGAGCGGCGGAGGCGGAGGCGGAGGCGGAGGCGGAGGCGGAGGCTCATCCACAATAGGAGCAGCATCTTCAGCTGGCGTCCTCGACAATAGCAACAACACCCACCTACACGGTCATCACTGTAACAACAACCCCTACAGCAATGGCGACTCCTCCAACAAACTCTTCTCTATCCTTCCGCCGAAGAGTATCCTCGCGGATGCGACCTCCGCGGCTAGTTCCATGCGGCTGGGGCACTCACGCGGGGATAGCCTACTTATGGATTCGGAGCGGTATCAATCTCTTGCGGCGCTTGCTACGGAAGTGAAGCAGCATGGTGGTGGTGCGGGTGCTGATACGGATAGTGTCTTGTCTGCGGACTTTAATAAGCCGCGTGGAGCGAGGCCTTTTTCGCCGCAGCCTATTCGGCGGATTCCGGCTGATGTGACGCTTGAGTCTTTGGCGGGCATGGCGGGGGATGCGCGTGCTGGTGGGTTGGCGGAGGAGGAG
>QEQW01000069.1:0-68194 GCA_004016085.1 Claviceps quebecensis
AAATCTGAAGGGGTGGGCTGGTGTGGACTGCCCAAGGAAAAGAAAGGTAGGTAGGTAGGTAGAATGGTAGGTTCGGGAGGGGAACCGCTGGAAGCATGTTGTGCGTGATGGCACTGGGGGTCTTTGATGTCTTGATGGATCATGGGGAGGGCGTGGGGGAGGGGAGAAGTTACATACCTTGGGAGGAGAGGATGGGTAGGGCTGTTTTTTCGGACATTGTGATGGGGTGATTATCCACGGATGGATGGTGTTGTGTACGAGAGGGTTTCGAGCTGTTGAGGCTGGCTGGGGGGTTGGTGTTAATGTCGCGGGTTGGGGAGTTATACCTGAAGATATGGTTGCTATGGAAGGGGTGATGGAGTAGTTACTAGGTAGTAATTATGGACAGAATTGAGGTGTCGTGGGTTTTTGGACAGAAAGTCGAAGTAGAGTTGAGTCGGGGACATGAAGTTGCACAATGCAGTCAATGCGCTGGCCAAGTCGCCACCATAGGGTCACAGGGTGGTTTATATGGCGGGGGTGGCGCCTTTCCGCGCTCTGGCGGACAGCGTGATGCAACAGGCACTTCATTCATATCGTCACAACCTATCACTATCGCCATCTACATAGCCATTCCACAATTTTACTAAACCACGAGCCTAGCAAGCATCCCTCAAAAAACACAAGGACATACCTACGCCTTCGTCAACACCTTGACAACCATCCCAGCAGACACCTCGGCAAGCTCAAGAGCGTACATTTTTTTTTTTTCATCAACACATTGACAACAATCCAACTCTGCCAAGTCTGCACAGGCTTAACCCCAACACACCCAACTCGTGCCGTCGCAGAGGAAGACAAAAGGGAAAGAAAAAACAAAAAAAGCAGCATCCATCGAAGAACCGATGACCAAGAAGCACAAGAACAGAGACGCCAAAGCTATGCATTTCCTCGGACGGTATAAAAAACAGGGGGAGGCAAAGGGTGTCACAGGCAATTCGCATTGCCTCATTGATTATGTACACAAAAAACAAGCATCGACACGTCAGCATAGGGGTAATAATGATGAACAAAACACAATTGCGAACAAAGGCAGTTGGGTGGCTGGATAGGCCGTCTCTCGTACATCTCAAGGTGTCTTGGGACGCTTCCAGTAATATTGCTAGAACGAGAACAGTGAGCGGAGGAGCAAAGGACGGGCGTGAAAATATGTGGAACAGACCTTGTGCTGCTTGCGGCAGTTGCGCAGACTGGGCTTGCGCGCCGAGTCCACAACGCTTCGTCGCTCGAGGTCATAGTCCTGATCGGGCTGGTAGTAATACTCGCTATCGAGAGCTTTGCCTGCAGCGTCCTTGCCTTGACGGGGAATGATGCCAATGCAAGGCGTTGCTTCTATGGTGGCGCGCAGAACGTCCTTGGGCACTTCGGTCTTGTACACATCAGGCAGGTTTTGCATAATGCTCGATAAGGGCGTGGATGCTAGGCGCGAGAATGCTAGCTGGTTGATCACATGGTTGATCACCGCGGGAGCGACCTCGATGGATGGCGTCGGCTTGTCCTCCTCCTTCACTGCCTTGGCTGTCTCCTGATGAGAGACTTCGGCAGTGGGCGTCGAAGCAGCAGGAGATGACGGGACGTACTGCCTCGACTCCTTGATTTTTGCGGCAGGGAGAAGAGCACGTGGTGAGGGATTAGCAAAGCTCTTCTTGATGGGAGATGAAGGCATGGGAGACAGATCAGCTGCGCTCAATGTGTCGTTTGAAGAGACATGGTGCGGCTGACGATGCTGAGGACGAGGCTGTTTTGGCATCTTGGTAAAGACCGAGTCTAGGCGGCGAGAGATACTGGGGCCAAAAGGGCCGAAGGAGTGCAAAATGGGGTCGTTTTCCTCCTCTGCGTCGTGCTCATTCTCGTCATCTTCTTCGCCCAGCTCGCTTGAGAAACTAGCCGTGACGTTGGTCATCATGCTGGCACCCGCATCGACGGCGTCGTCGTCGTCTCGTCTTGGCAATGGAAGCTCTGGCTCGTCTTCGTAAATTTGGATGCCATCCTCTCGTACCTCGGCCGTATTGGGGAGCAGAGCCTGTAGACGCTGTGAGCTGACAAGGCCCCTCGGCGTTGGACTTTCGGGCGATTTGATGCGGGCGGTACGTCGCAGGGGAGACGACAGCAGCGCGTGGTCTCTCTGCTGTGAGCGTGGAGGAGAGTCGTCCCAGCTCGAGTCAGACAAGTTGGCCAGACTCTCGGCCGCGACAGCATTCCGCTTCGGCCACTGAATCATTACGCGGGCATCCAGGACGTCGACAATGTGTTCAGTGCCTTCGGTTTCGCTGGAGAAGATATCTCCTTTACACAACTCCCATGTGCGTCCCCGACAGTGCAGCTTGAGCCCGTTCCAGCCATGGCATTCGATTTCAATCTTGTTGACTCCCAGGGGGCTTGCGGCTGGGATGTATCGTGCCTTGACGTGCACACGCGACACCAGGCGGTTCGCAGAGAGCTGAAACTGAGATGAGTTGGAGGATCTTCCCATGGTCACCACGCGGCCATCTTCGGGAAGCTCGACGGCAGGAACGGTGGACAAGGGAGCGCGTCCAGAAGCAACACAATCCAGGCCAGGCGGAGGCGGCGAGCTCGACAGGACGCCTGTGGCGGATGTGGGCACCGGTGTGGGATACTGATGATGTGGTTGTCCCCGGTTCTGGCGCTTCAACGGCCGAGGAAGGCCTGGTGACGAAAGGGGCTCAAAGGCAGGCAGCAAGGACGGTGCAGGCCGTTTTGTGCCAGCAGCCGGTGCCCGAGCCCAGGCGGGAGCAGAGACAGACGCAGGAGAGGAAGAAGTAGGAGCAGCAGCGGGAGCAGGCAATGCAGCGTCGTGGGTCGTGACAGCGTCCACGGCAGGGGGCGGTGTCGAATTCATCTCGGTCGTCTGTTTCTCCCAAGTACCAAATAAGAGGATGCTTATTTGGGAAAAACAACGACAATTCAAATGGCGTTCTGGTGTTTTGTGCTGGATATGCCGTTTGCGTGGATTAAAAGACCAGCGGAGCGCGTAAAGAGGTGGTTTGCAAATGCACAGCCCACTTACACGCCAAACGCGCTTCTGGCACGGTCTGGACTCTGGCGGACAGTGAGGCGACGGCGCAGAGCTGAAGCTGAAGGGCAGGTAAACCGTGGGCCGGACGAGCAGTCCGCAGTCCGCAGGCGTCGGCAAGAGGCAGGCTCGCAATGTTGAGCTGGCAGATGCGGCTGGGTGGCTTTGGAGTGAAGGCAGAAGAGACGAGGAGGAGTAAGAAGGAGCGGGTGATGAGGCAGCAGGATGTTTTTTAAAAGAGCGTCTGGCCGGAAGCTTACAAGTGGGAAGTGCGAAGTGGGCTCAACACGACGCGAATCCGATGGGTCACGCATCGCGTTGGCGTTTGGCGTGTCTGATCCACGGCTGTTCCAGGCGGTTCCAGGCCGTTTCAGCGCGGTTCAGCGCGGTTCAGCACTGCGCTGCACTGTAGCAGGCTATTGATGTACAGTACATTAGGTACCTACATAGCAGGCTGCAGCACGACGAGCACTGCCAGTTTCCAACCACGCGACAGAGTTTCCACTATGTACAGTGTGTATCGTGATACATTACTGAAACATACTCCAACAAAAGGCCAACTATCGCGCGTGCTTCTGCTGCAGCATGCAAAGAAGACTCATTCCTGCTTCTCTCGTGCAAGCACGCAAACACGCAAAGTTCAAACACGCAAACACGCACAAGCCCTGGATCCCTCATGATTCATCCGGCCAGTCGCGAGCCAACCACTGCAGGCTGCAGCCACCAGCCAGTGGCCACCAGCCTCTGCCGCCCGGCGCGTCTCCACTGGCTCTGGGCGCGTCTGCAGCTAATTACGGTGCCTGTCGTCCCCGAACCGCCCATTCGCTTTCTCCTCGCCGCTGCTTATTCGTAATTCATCAAGCCATGGGCCTGTGGCCCGTCCTACAATCATCAACTAGTCCCGAAACGATTCTGCCGACTTGTGTTGGGCTCTTCCACCGCGTGTTTCGTGGTCCATGATTGGCTTCTTGTCGCGCTTTGATGTGAAAGCTTATTGCATTGCATTGCATCTGGAACAGTTTGCCCTACCTTGGCAACAACTTCCACCGTGTTCCGCGTCTTGTTTTCTCAGTCTTTGTGTGCCTCAGGCTGAGGGCTCTGCCAACGAAATAGGTATGTATCGCGATTCGCGGCAGGGTGTCGGCGTGGTCCTCAATGCTACATACGTACCTACATCTGCGTACGGCTGGTCGGGTTTCACATGCGCGTTCTTAAATCTCGATGACCGAGCCTTGTGAGAAGTTAGGATGAGAGTACCTACTACCACCTAATGGATGAGCGACTCATCCGAAGTCTTCTAGTTTCATTTTCTCATCGTCACCTTTCTTCATCGCGGCTCGGGCAGCATCACTACACACTACTTTGGTATATGTGCCGTTAATAATTACGTCAAACTGCCATGGCGTCTCTGCAGACCGGCGTGATGAAGCTGCGTCTGGTTTGCGTCATCTTTCTTCTTTGCCCTTTCTCTTCCCTCCTCGCCAAGATACTGTCTACAATTAATGCTTCCCGTGCCAAGGCAATGCGTTCCTGCGAGCATTCTCTAATCACTACATATTCGTACGTACCACCGCCTTGCCCTGCGGCGCCGGGTTTATGTGGAGAGTCGGTCCCGGAGCCGACCTTACCAAAGGAGCACGGTAGGTACCTAGGTACCTTGAAAATCGGGGGCCTTTGGTGGAATTGAGACAAGGCGGAAAGGATACTGCCGTCGCCCACCGCCTAAAAAAAATAGGCTTCAACTCAAACATGTCGCCTCCCCGACATCCTTCCCAAAGACAAGGTTGCACGACTTGCACGCATTACATCTCCTCAAACAGCAACCATGACATCGTCAAAAGAGATTGCTGCCGCTGGCTCCAATGCTCTTACGTCAATAGACCCCGATCAGGTGCGTTATAACCCGACAATCCGAGCACAAAAAATTGAAAAAGGAAAAGAAAGAAATTCTCCGCTAACTCAAGAGTGCGACGTAAATAGACCCTGAAAGCGTCCAAGGCCCTCCTTGCACATATCAAGAAAGCAGCCAAGCAGAGCGCAAAGGATGCAACTAAGCGCAACCTTTTGGAGGATGAAGATGCCGAGGTCGACGAAGACACCCCCATCTGGCTGACTCTCACTACAAAGCGACACATTGCCGACAAGGCTCGCCTACAGCCAGGCAAAATTTCCGTCCCTCACTCACTCAACACGGATGAAAATAGCACCATCTGCGCCATCACTGCCGATCCTCAGCGCGCCTACAAGAATATCATTGGCTCTGACGACTTCCCTGCCGAGCTGAGCAAGCGCATCACGCGCGTCATCGACTTCAGCAAGCTCAAGGCCAAGTACGGTCAGTACGAAGCCCAGCGCAAACTCTTCTCCGAGCACGACATCTTTGTCGCCGACGAGCGGATTATCAACCGCCTACCCAAGGTTCTCGGCAAGACCTTCTACAAGACTAGTGCCAAAAGACCCATTCCTGTAGTCCTGCAGGCCAAGCGTCCCAAGGTCGATGGCAAGCGGCCCAAACGTGTGGACAAGACCAAATCCACAGAAGATGACGTCGTCAATGCCGGAACGGCTGCCGATATTGCCAAGGAGATTGAAAAGGCCCTGAGCTCCGCCCTCGTCAGTCTGGCGCCCACGACCAACACCGCCGTCCGCATCGGATACGCCCACTGGTCCGCCGAGCAGATTGCCGACAATGTCGACGCCGTCGTCACCGGCCTTGTGGGCAAGTGGGTACCGCAAAAGTGGCGCAATGTCCGCAGCATCTACATCAAGGGCCCCAACACGGCTGCCCTGCCCATCTGGCAGACCGACGAGCTCTGGGTGGAGGACAAGGATGTTATTGCAGACGCAGACACCAAGGACGCCCAGGCCGAAAAGGCCAACGTTGGCAAGAAGCGCAAGGCACTTGCTGGCGGCGCCGCCACCACCACCGAATCCGAGTCCCCGGCGCCCAAGAAGAAGGCAAAGAAGCAAGCCCCGGTTGTTGCCGAAAGCAACGACGACAAGTTGGACAAGCAGATTGCGGAGCGAAAGGCCAAGCTGAAGAAGCAAAAGTCTTCTGCCAAGAAAGCTATGGATAACTAAAGAAGAGATCTCCCTCGGATCTAACCATAAGCTACATGGCGAGGTGTATCTGCTGCATGTTGCTATTTTATTCTGGCTGGGCGTTATAGGGCGTTTTTGTAAACTGAGAAAATTGACATGCTCGGGCTTTCTTTTCCGGCCCTCGCTTGCTATAGATACGGCTGAATCGTTATGAACATGAGCAATGTACTTGTGCCGTGCCATTGTTTCTTGCAATCCTTTTGTGAAGTGGATGTGTGGCACGACTGAGCAGTGAGAATGCTTACGCTACCAATGAGACGCACGGAGAGAAAGAGAGAGAGAAAACCCACGCCTGCGATTTGAGAGAGGGTCTCACGTAAGGACGGCCAGTTTGACTTACCGGTCAAGAAAGACTTAAAGAGATTGAGACGCGGGAATTTGTATTTAAAAAAAAGACAACAAAGTGCTAGTCAAAAATTATCTGAAGAAGCGCCATCACAGCTCTTCCGATTGAACATCCTCCTCATCCCCCGAAAGAACCCCCCCCTTATACGGCCCCAGAAACTCCCTCATTGTCTGATTCAGAACCTCGTCCGTAATCTGCATATGCTCCCCGGGCACACTCCGAAACTTCAACCCGCCCCTCTCATCCAGGACTTTAAGCCCCAGCCAATCCTCCTTATACATCGGCCGGTCCCTCAACCCGATGGCACGTCCCTCAGGATTGACATCCCCACCAAACCACGCCGACTCCTTCGGAATCGACACCGTATCATTCTCAAACATATACAAGACGAGGTTCTCCAGACGCGCCACATTCGCCTTGTACTTTGCGTTCTTGACCTCCCGCTCATTATTGATATCCGCAAGATAATTCGAGTGCTCGAGATAAGACTGGTATTCGTCGTCCTCCTCCTCCTCCTCCTCCTCCTGCTCCTCCTCACCCTCTGGTGCTGTCGTCACGGCAGGACGAAAATACTGCGCCGGCACAACCCTACTCTGCACAAACGACCCCCACACATTAAATCGCAACAGGGCCATTGCGGTCTTGCACACAAAATCCGAGGCAGCGCAGTCGCGAAACGCTGTAATCCCATTATGCTGGCTCCCAAACGTGATGAGGTTCCGCAGGGGGGGCTTGTTGCACCGCTCGAGGTATCCGCGTAGGAATTGCCCGCCCTGGGAAAAGCCGATGGCGTCTACGGCTGGGGCCGTGGAGAGAATAGGGTGGTGGGCGAGTTGTGTGCATACGGTTTGGATTTGCTCTGTCACGTTGCCGAAGAAGGTTGCGCTGCGGTCGTCGGGGGTGTTGTCGGGGGTGGGGTTGATGATGTGGACGAGGATGCCGGGCGCGATGGTGTCGGCGAGGTGGGCGATTTGGGCGAGACTCTCGCTTGAGGCGGAATCGCCGAGGCCATGCCAGATGATGAGTGGGAGGGGGTTGTTTGTGGTTTTGGAGTAGGTTGGGAGGTTGGAGGCGAGGGTGGTGCCGAGGAGGGCTGGGGTGATGAGAGAGGTTCGCATGTTCCTTGTGCTTCGTTTGGTTCTCGTTCTTTCGATTTAGGTCTTTTCCTTCGTCCCGTTATTTATTTCTCTCTCTGCTTCTTCCGTTCGTTTTTGCTTCCCTCTCTTGCTTCTTTCTTGACTTCTACTTCTTCTTGGTCTTTCGTTTACTAGAAACACAGGAGGAATAGATCAAGGCTAGCTAGTCACGAGCCTCTTCGAGCGTTCTACGACAGAAGCATAGCATAACCTTGAAATTGTGCAGAGAGTGTTGAAGATGTTGGTGTTGATTACGAGTGATGGCGACGATGCAGTAAATTCACATGCTGTGGGCTTGTTTGCTGTAGCGGTGACGTTGCAGACAGGCGAAGCGCGCGATAACAGAGACAGAGACAACGAGGACCCGGCATTTACCCGGCTCGCGAGGGAGGTGCTGCTTCCGGCACGTGTGCGCCAGGGGCACGGCTGCGGCGGGTCTTGGCGCCTCTTGGCGCGCTGCATGGACCAACAAGATCGGCCTCAATGACGACATAAGCTCCATAGATGAAGTCGAATTCGATCGTCATAATGCCCCTTGAACATTGGAGACGACAGCCAATTGGTGTTGTCTTTTGCTGGTGTTTTGTCCGAATGTATCACTCCTGAGTCCTGGCCCTTGGTCAGCTTCTGTTTCTGTCAAGTGGATACTGAAATAAACACTTGTCGTCAGCGGGACAGACTCCAATCCGTCCTGATTCCTGAACTTCTCTACCTCTGCCCCTCACCTCCATTGCCCCTCCATGAATTTTTCAACCTGGCCAATTCCAAATCCGTAGCATCGAGGCTTGACTTCTGTTGCCCTCCACAAACTTCATCTGATCCAACCTCTCACCTCCTCCCCAAAAAAACACCTGAAGCGCAAGGAGTCGGCACAATGGGATCTGTCAATAGCGAAACTCCGGCGCTCGCCACCAACCCTAAGTTCATCTTCTTCACAGACTTTGACGGCACCGTCACGACATCCGACTCGAATGACTACATGACCGACAACCTCGGCTTCGGCGTCGAGAAGCGCACCCAAGGCAACAAAGATGTTTTGTTCGGCAAGATGCATTTTCGCGACTCGTTTCAAGAGATGATGGACAGCATCACTACGCCATACAACGAGTGCATAGAATTACTCCTCAAGAAAATCAAGCTGGACCCCGGCTTCAAGGAGTTCTACGACTGGTCGCGTGAGAACAACGTGCCGATTGTGATCCTCAGCGGTGGCATGACGCCTATCATTCGGGCGCTGCTGGATAACTTGCTGGGGCCGGGGTGGGATATTCAGATTGTGAGCAACGATGTCAAACCCCGCGAGGGAAAGAGCATCAACGAAAAGGCAGGCTGGACAATTGAGTTCCACGATGATAGGTACGTGTCGGAGTGTTATTACAAATGACCAACCAACCCGAGGGAAGCCACTATATTGACCTTTGGGATAGCATTCACGGCCACGACAAGTCCATCGAGATTCGCAAGTACTCTTCGCTGCCGAACCGACCCGTCATGTTTTACGCCGGCGACGGTGTGTCTGATTTGTCGGCGGCCAAGGAGACTGACCTGTTATTTGCCAAGGCTGATAAGGGTAAGTCCGGTCATGAAGACGGAGTGTGGTGATGAACTTTGAAAAGAAATCCAGTAGCTGACTCATTTGCGCGTGTCTTAGATCTGGTTACCTACTGCGAAAACGAACATGTTCCTTTTGTCACTTTCAGAGACTGGACCAGCATCAGCCAAACAGTCAAGGATATTGCCGCTGGAAAGATCACAGTTGAAGATGCCGCCAAGGGACGTATCTAAGCCATGACATAAAAGTTAAACGAGTTTTGCAAAAAAAGAAGGCGAGAAGACCTTGAGCGGCATTTTTCAATAGCCGAAAGAAAACGCTGTATCGGTACATTATGATGGATTTATCTCACTGGACCAGAACTGAAGGGGATGGTAATATTCACGAGATAAGGGCAGTATTCACGCGACGAATAGTTGAGGGCGAGGGAGAACATACAAAATTAGCCCATTTAGACTTTGACTTTGCTCATAGACTTTGAATAGACATCAACTCTGGCCTGGCGTGGTCAGTATCGCATATTGTTGATTCCTTGGATACAATGACGATTACCGAGGTTCAGATGCGTTCCTACCCAGGTAGTTAGACTGTTGTCTTGTATACCTATTACCCTCCATGCTTCCGTCCAAGCCTTATCCTATCCATCCCTCGATCCTTCTTTCTGCTACACAGTAGTCTCAGTAGAGTGTATGCGTGCTTCACATATATGTCATCGAAATCGAGCTGGCATCAGGATCGGCGAGTGACCTACATACAAGCTACCTACGGAGAGGCAGCTCTCTCATCTTGGCACGTGAATCCGGTGGAATGGAGAAGAGCTCTACCTATCTATCTTCGTAGCAACAGATATTGAATTTCTGCCTGTAATTATCCCCAGGTTACCCAAGTCCGTGGGCATGTACGCTAATTTGAAACAAATCGCCCTAAGGTATTTCATAATTTTGACAAATGCGACCTCTCTTGTCTGACTCCTGGGGGGGTGGGCCCTTGCTAGAAGCTTTAGGTACCTAAAGGGTAGGTATGTATGTACCCCGCGTTGACCAATTTTTCCAACCTTTCAAGCTCCTATGACTTCACACTAGACTTGCCCTTTTTGCATTAACTACGTCCTCATATCTACAATTCATACTCTCCTTCCCACGAATTGATCGCCCACTCCCCATCGCATCAACATGGGCAAACCCAAGCGCAACGTCCTCGCCGCGGCCGAGCAAACTCTCACCCCGCCCCCCGCCCTCGAACCAAACCAGCTCCTCGTCCGGGTGGCCAAGCCCCAAGGTAACAACCTATACGCGTGCGAATTGCCCGACAAGACGCTCCTGGTGCTGGAGCTAGCGCAGCGCTTTCGAAATACAATCTGGATCAAGCGTGGGGGGTTCGTCCTGGCGGAGCGGTATGTCGATGGCCTGAGCGAGGGGCGCGCGGAAGGGGAGATTGTGAATGTGGTTCGGGATGAGAAGCTTTGGAGGAAGCAGACGTATTGGTATGTATAGATGGCGGGTTTTCACAGCTTTGGGGCAGCTTTGAAACCAAAATCGTCGTGAGGGACGGCAAAAGCTAATGATGATACTACGGCTTGCACGAACAATAGGCCCAAAGAGTTCACCAAAAATAATTCATATAATATCAGTGATGACGACGAAGACGACTCGAATGTGGGCAAGATGCCGCCGAGCGACTCGGAAGAAGATTGAGTTGTCGCGACTAAGCGCAGAATAAGAAAGTGTTGCGCCGCGGCGCGTGTACATGCATTTCGAGCGTCACCTCGTCTTCTTTGCCTCCTTCCCGGCCATGCGATCTCTCGACTCGATCGGCTTCCAAGCACGGTTATATACCATGAAGACTATCAAAAGAAGCACGTTGACCACGGCTATGGAGCTCAGACTTGTGCTGGGAAAGGTATTCCACGCGGCTTCTTGCGCCACTATGAGCAAGAGGAGTAACGGAAAACTGAAAGAAGCCTTCCAGAGCAGGTAGGGCGTTCCCCATGCGAGATAGGCATAGAACTGGTAGTGAAGGGACCTGGCAAAGAGCAGACCAATGATGTTGGCTGAAAGGATGGTCGTCATGACATAATCGGGAGTCACTCGTCTGGAAACACGAAGGCCATCCTCTCGACTAAAGGGCGATCTGCCGCGGAGGAGAGGGCCGATCAACGAGGGCAAGGGCCGGTCCGCAGGCTGAAGCCATCTCGTGGTGATGAAGAGCAAGAGGACCAATGCATGCAGAGTCAGTAGTGCTAGAGCAAACGGCTTGCTCAGGAACACTTGTTCGTCCAACATGCGCCAATTGACCGTCCACTCATATTTGAATTGTCGCGAGAGCTCGAACGCTCTTCCAAGATAGCCCCTGGGGTTTACCGCTAGAAATGGCAGAGCAATGAGAAACTGGATCTGCGCCATGAGGAGAGCCAGTCGTAGACTGCCGCTGAGCCCTTTGCCCAAGAAAAGCACGACCGCCACTGCCGGTAGCGAGAGCAGCAGTGACATCTTAATGCCTAAGCCCCAGCTGTACGCTATGCTGCCGAGCGTCCATCTCCGATTCTGAAAGTACCAAATTGCGAGCCAGAAGAAAAAAGCGGCGAAGCAGTCGTTGAAACAGCGCAAAACATATACGCTGTGTAGACGCTTGGAAAGCACCAACAGCGGGAAGATATAGTGAGGAACCTGGAAAACAAGTGTCGTCCCATCAGCATCCACAAGATAAGACACAAGATTTCTCACTCAGTCTCACCCACAACCACTCTCTCACATTCATACATCCAATCTCACTCGCGCACACACGTGTGCTGAGTCGCCATGTGAAATGCATCACGGGGAAGACGTAGATCAACCAACCTTTGCCTTGGAATAGCACAGCATAACCACCGCCAACGTAGCCATGTACAGCACAGCAAACAATTGCTGTGCGAGAAGAATGTTCTTTCCATGCCCCGTCAAGTGGTAGAGCGCCGTGTAGGTGTAGACATGAGCAGCCGGGTACACCAGGGGGCCGGTCCCGCCCTCCATCTTGGTGTAGTCTCGCTCTCCCTCGACAAATTGCGTGACCTGCTGCATGTATGCCGTCCAGTCGATTTCGGTATCTAGACAGGCATCCTACGTGTAAGCCATGTTATAAAACCACCTGCATGAATGTATGTATATATAACAACGACAAGAGTCTCTTTTGTTCTCAAGGGCCATTATATCGCCTTCTTTGTAAGAATAAAGCTTGAGGTCTGTCCGATGGGACGGTTTAGGGGTATTGTGCTCACAGGGAATCTTCCAGATGATCAAGCTACACAGTACGGCATCGCCAAGCCAGAGCGCCCAGGGGACAAACTTGGAGAGCGCATGGTTGCCGAGCGCGAGATTGAAAGCAAAGCGGCGCGCTTGCTTGTGCAGAGGCTCCTGTGGCGGCGCCATTCGTTGCTGGTGCTGTTATTTCTGGTGCTGTTATTTCTGGTGCTGCACACCATCAGGGAGGGACAAGACGAAGGCAGGAAGAAGGCCTGATTAAGTGTGGACGCAACACGTTGCAACGCAAGCTGGTCCAGGGAGTTCTCAGTTTCAAGTTAGCCTCGCAGCTGTCAGGAGCTGCGGGGCACTCCACGTGTTTGGTGGTTTGGAAATTGCTTCCAATTCATCAGGTAATAAAGGACCTAACCTGCGTAACCTCATCAAGACCGTCTTCTGCTTTCGTCTTCCAACCTTCTACATGCGCACAGTTCCCGTTCTATTACAGGCTGCAGACGCTGCGTCGCCTACTGGGCCTCGTCTCTAGGTATGTAATATTGATTTTTTTTCCTCGCACACGATTAGTAGGTACCTATGCAGAGCAATGCCCTCCCTATTTCTTGGCCTCAAACCAAACTCCAAGCGAGAGCAACAGCGCTTTTCATCCGCCGCATGGCTCTCCGATTCCCCTTTGAATCTCCTTGACCAGCTCGACGACACCCTCAGCGCACCCATACGAAGTCTGATATCCCCATCCCGCGTGTCCGTAATTGTGCACGACCCAGGTGCCGCCGTCGTCCAGCTTCTCGCTCTCTACCCGGACCCCCGATGGCCTGTACGGCCTCAGCCCGGCAACGTGCCTGATGACGCTCAAGCCCGCGATACCTTTGCCGTCCGCAATCTCGGGGCTCATGTCCACGATCCGCTGCATTATGCGCAACCCAATATTGGGGTCCGGTACAGACTCCCAGTTGCCAATGTCATAGGTGCCCCCTAGGATGGTCCCCCCGCCCGCGGGACGCTGCATCGTGTACATGGTGCCTGCTTGATCGTCATCTGTCCCAGAAGCCGTGTACATGGTATGGAACTCATTGCGCACAAGGACAAGCTGGCCTCGCACGGGAGTCATGGTCTCGTCGTTCACGCCGCCAAGTTTGCGGGATCCCAGGCCGGTTGCGTTGATGAGGATCGAGGCCTTCTCACCCGTGTGACTCTGGCGTTTGGCATCGTGGATGTGCGTCACGATGGAGCGTTTGAAGACGACCCCATTGCGGAGGCACTGTCCCACAAGCCAATGGAGATACATGCCCGGGTTGATGCACACGCTCTTGAATTCGCAACCCGAATCGTGGCCCGCTGGGATCTCGGCTGCGTCCAAGGCTCTGTAGTCCGGCATCATGGTCTGAAACCACGGATCGCGATTAAACAAGGCCTCTGTGGGACGTACTTCGCCTTGCATATCCTTGTCTCGTCTGATGATGCGTGCGGCTAATCGGGCCCTCTTCCAGATCAGTACACGACCAACTTCGAAATGGCGCTTGACGATGAATCGACTTAGCCCATGGATCCGGTGCCTCACTTACTCTGAAAGTGAATGCCCGCTTCTGGAACGTGCTCTGCAAGTCTCTGCATTTCTGGCCAAGTCTGCCTCTCCCATCTGCTACCCTCGCTGTTCGACATGCTGTAGCTGTCTTAGCACCCAGAGTCGAAAAGGGTCTCAGATAAAGGTCCTCCCACTCACGGCAAAAAGTTGGCTCCAGCCCACGGCGAGGCGTATTCGATATCGTAGTCGCCGGGCATGTGCTTCGCGATGACCGTTACGGCATTGGCCTTGTTCTTGGAGAGCAGCAAAGCCGAGGTCAGGCCACTGACGCCTGCGCTGCTGGGTGTTAGCCTAGACTGGACGGCAACCATATCACTCAGTTGCTTCTCCCATTTGCTCTTGTTTCATGTGTATGAAACTCCTATCTCTTTACTCTTGAGTGTTCTTTTCTTTCTTGTTCCACGGTTCTGTCTCTCCAACGCGTAGTTGTATCTCACCCCACTATCACAATTATATTCGCCATGGCGTTCGTAAGGGCGTTGGTATCGTAGCTTTGTTTGTCCAGAGAAACAGAACAGTCGATCTTTTCTTATTTGCCTTTCTCTTCGATCTCTTGAGTCTTCTGGTCTCTCGTTTTGGCTCAGAAACCAGAATCGTCCAGTGGGACTATTTATTCTTGAGAAGGCGAGGCGAGTGACTACCGATGCTCTTATCGAAGGGAGTTAGTTCCCTTTCCGAATTCGCTGGACGGGGTGGTTCTTATTTGACTAGGTATGATTGTAGTCAGGGAAAAGGGGGGCCGCACAAGTACGACATATCTTCTTCTTATCATAAGAAGATGGATTTATGCAGGAATGCACATCAATATGTATTACTCCAGTACATATTCAGCTTTCAGGAAAGTCCTGACGATGATGGGCTGAAACCGGAGTAGGTAGGTAGACTTTACGGGGTATGCGTAGCAGTGGCGTCGATTACCTAGTACCTTTGTGCAATTAGGTGTAAGTACGCATCATGTGCATTGTGGCTTTTCCCATGGGCAGCGACCTGCTTATCTTGGTTCTTCTTTTTTTCGCTATAGCTTATTAGCACATCACTACCTACACAGCAAGTTACTGTATCCAGGTATGTAAGTGGCACTTGTACTCCTAGTACTACGAGCGCGGTTTCTGGGCCTTTTCTACTTCATGAGCACTCCATGCGGGCATGCGTCCCTAAATCTGTCTTGATGAGCCCGTGAGTTTGTTAGAGCTGTTCAATATGGGCCATGGTTATTCGTCGACTTGTTCTCGCAGGGCATGCCACTGTTTCAGTTCAGCCCGAACGTGATCTCCTCGGACAGCGTCTTTGGGCGCGGAATGGCCTTATTCGCAACGGGGTCTCTCGCGCGGAAGGCGTGTAGCACAATCTTTTGTATCGGCTGGCATTGGGCAAATATCTCGGAGACTCTACAGCATTAGGTCCAGCTACTCTCGCTATGGCAATATTGCCCTGATTCGCCCTCCATTACACCAATCAAGGGGATGAACCATACAGACTGTGTTCATCCCGCTATCAAAATGTTGTCAATGGCTCAAAGATTGAGTGTTCCGATCGATATGAGATCTTCTCAACGTTTCTTGATAGTCAAAAGTGGTCAATTGACTGGTTTGAGACTGGTGTACAACGTTGCGATGCCCAAAACTTGCCAAAAGTGACGTGGCTCGCGTCGAACGAATCTATCGTATGACCTGCCTCGTGTGGAGCTTGGTTTGTCTCGGTCCCTTCTCTTGCGAATTTAAAGGTCATCTATGGAGAAAGAGCTGAGCGAATGCATCGGTTTCCAAGTCGTCTAGAGTCGCGAGCCGAGGAAGCCCATACCTACATATGTACATTTCTTAGGAGCTTGTCGGGAGTAGGAGGTACCTAGGTACATACATACATACATACATACATATGTACACTCCGTAGAGCTCACGAGTCACCATGGCCTGGACTTCCCCAGTGTCCGGAATCGGCGGCCCTGTGCCAGGCTCTAGCAGGGTTGGCTTGGTTCACTTTGATTCAATCCATTCTCCCGATTCGTCTCTCTACATTCAGCTCCCTTCGACTACCTGCTGTCTGTGCAGTGTAGGTATACTCCGTACATAAGTATGTACATACATGTCTGGATCCTGCGCGTTTGTGTTTAAGTAAAGTCTGCACGTACATAGGTACATGTGTCTGTACGGAGTGTATACTCCGTAGGCCGAAAGTACAGATGACGGGGTTGCGCGTGCGCTCAGGGCCCAGGGGAGTGCCTAGTCTGGACCCAAAAACCCAAGACAATGTTGCTGGCAGTTGCGTGCCGTCCGAGGTCTCTCGCCCGAGACGGGTCTCAGACGACCTGATACGAGGCCTGGGAGGAACGACGGCGGGGCTTCGGGTCACGACTGTTGAGGCAACTTTGGGCCAAATACGAAGACCGTTTGAGCGATCGCACATGTGGCAACGGGGACTCATTTGAGCTTCGCGGGGGCGTTACAGACTACTCCGTACAGTACCTAATCTCAATTCTCCTTACAGATTCGGCATTCGGCCAATCAGGCTTGTTGTGCCCAGGTACTGTACATGTAAAATTGTACATACATATTTGCCTACATGTACCTACATACATAGGTACCTATGTATGCACTCCGTACATCCTATGGAGTTTTATGTAAATATTCCGTACCTGTGACTCGCTAATACATAAACGGAGAGCTAAATACCTAGGTAGATGGACGGGGGGCGGTTCGTGACGACGCGTTGGCGTTCGTATCCTAGCGCATTCGAAAATTTCCTACGAACAAATGAACATCCATCTCCCGCCAGGTTATACCTTGCCTTGGAGGTCTTGAAAGATCCTGGAAGACCGACAAGGGTTATGTACCTATAGCATGCGATGGCATAGAAGAACTCGCGGCTCGCCCTTGACCCATTTCAAATTTGCACAGCTCTCATAGCCACGTGAGAGACGGCAGGGCTTGCTGCAGCGGACGGAGCCGTAATTCCCATGCTTTGGATATCATGTCATGAGTCCACGGAGTTAACTGCAAAGCTACGGGGTGCTTTATTTGCAAAGCTACTCCGTACTTGCATGAGGAAACCAGGCCCTGTTTACTCCGTACTCCGGTCAGAATTTTTAACGGCGTGATTTCGGAGCGGCAGGACCATCAAAATGAGGGCCGGTACTAGGCCGGGTCCGACTATCATGTGGACGGCACATTTCCGAACAAAGCCAGGAACAAGGGTTGCCGGCAAAGCGCCGCATGACAAGTTGACAACGATGGTCGTCCATCTTGGGTTGGGTGCCATTGGCCCGTTGCGTTGCATGCTCGATGCATGTAGATTCCTGCAAAGCTAGGACTCTAGACATTGTGAAGGGCTGACAACAGCCAATCACAGCCGCGGAAAACCCTTCAATGCGATCACGGGCCGAGAAAACGCATTTCGACTGGCTAGAGCTGCCGATTGCTTACAACTTCTTGTGAACTTTGTTTCTTGTGAATCTTGCCATCCGTGGCTTTTCTTGCTTGAACGTTGCTGTCGTTACGTTGTACAACATTCGAAGGAAATATGATTCCCATGTAGATCACGGCTCGGCAGAGACGAAATATAGTATATGTACTTGCAGCCGTCTCTCCTCTGTACGACTGATTTGTGTTCATGCATCAGTCCTTCGCTCCTTAGACTTCGCTTGGCACAGTCTTGGCACGGTGGCATGTTGGATCCAACTGGGTTCTAACTTCTGGCATACGCAGAGCAATAATAAGGAAGGCCAACATGTAGGTACATACTTAACCTACGGAGTACATAATAGGCCAAGTATTTAGTTACACACTCCATACTCCGTATGCTGAGAAACAAATATTCGTACCAGTGTAAATCACGCTCATCGTCTTTGCCGTTGGATCTGTGCTATACCTGCTCACGTATCCAAGTCGCATCACGCTGGATCGCGGGCACGATCCCGAGCTATCCCGTTTTACTTCTTTCTCTTATTGAGGCAATGAAGGCGGGCTCGGCAGACTGCACGTCAAGTACCTATCATGGCGACCACAGTCACCGAGAGGAGGTTTTGGCGTGAGGTTTTGGCGTGAGACGTGATTTTCTTGATGGTCCCAACTGCTCAGTCTGTTGCTGATACAGTAAGTACACTAGGCAGGCAGGTACGTGACAACGCGGATGGTGCCTGACTTCCAAGAGGCAAATACAAAGTGCACCTTGTGCGTTCGACAAAAACTGACTGTACGGAGTACATACCTATGTAGGTCGGTATGTACCTATCTCGGCCCTCGGGCTCGTCGCTAATTTTTAGCCGCCTTCTTCTTTCGCATCCAACGCCAGGCACTCGTCCGAACGGCGAATGGAACTTGGAAGGCCATCAACTTTCTGCGGCGTCATATCCGTCAAACGCGTTGTCTGCTATAATCTTACGGAGTGCATTGTTATGGCGGTTTCCCCGTCGCCTCGCACCCCTAGCTCTAGCCGCGTTTCGATTGGCTAGCTCGGGCGAAATGCCTCGTGACATTTATTAAAGCTCGCAGGTGGCATGGCACTGCACATGCGCATGCGTCACGCACGAGACGACTGACCATAGCCGCAGGCTGATCCAGGCCACGCATTCCGTGAACGCCTGGCTTCTAAGTTCTGCGCCTCTTTTGCGTCCGCCGTCTACTCCGTACGTACGCAAGAACCAGCCACGGTCAATGATTATAGGTAGGCACATAGTATGTATGTAATACGGACAATGTACGGAGTATGTACATTGTACATAGGTATGTACCTATGTACTCCGTAGACGGAGTAGATCTCTGATCACGGTATCGTAGGGTCGATGGAGCAAGGTCGATGGATCGGTCAGGGAGGATGCGGGCATCGGGGCATCGGGGCATCACGAGTGGGTCTGAAAGTAAATTGATATTGGATTTGGCAGCAACCGGGCCGTGACTGGCTCTGCACTAACCAGGTTACTGAGAACATGGTACATATGAGGTACCTACCTAGGTATGTACCGGTATTCCCTACGGGCTGCGATGCCCAGATGGCAGATACAGTACCCAGGGGCCAGATGACCCATGACTGCCCTGGGCCTGCGCGTCCCCAGGCGCCAGGCGTCTGTCCGCTGTCCACTTGCCCTGTGAGTCTGTGACTCCCCTGTGACTCTCCTGTGACCGTTGGAATGGCATGCTGCTGCGCCCACCGTACTTAGTCCAGTCGTCGTTCCCGGGGGGGCCCTGTCCCCTGTCTGCCCTACCTTCGCCCTTCAGCTCCTCGCTTGTCCGCCCAAGCTGTCCCCCGTCGCCCTGTTCCCCTCATATTCCAGCTTCCCGATTTTACCTCCCCCAGATTTCCCTTCTCACTCATTTCTCAACTTTGCCTCCCAGTGCTGGCACAACCTCAACCGCGCCTTCTCACCAGTCTGGAGTCCTGGACTTCTTCACCGACACTCTTCTGGACCGCACATGTTCCATTCGCCGTGATTTGAGCGACCACGCCGACTGCCGCTACAACCTTGCGGGACACGGCAGCATCTCGGGGCCACGCTACCTCAGCACCACCTCAGCACCACTTCGGCACCACTTCAGCACCACTTCAGAACCACTTCAGATCAGATCGCCTCCATTGTGCATCAACGGACATCACACGAATCGCTTGGGCACCCCATCGCCGCATCCGGAACGCGCCTTCCTCGGTACCCCACCGCTGTGCACTTGATAATCAGCTCCTTCCTCGTCGCTTTCGCCCCATCGACTGATACTCGTCTGAACACCCATTACCAATTTACCATTACTCACCTGAACGCCTGACATTATTCACTTGCCACAACACTTTCACACCCGCTACAGGCCGCCTTGCACGTTTTGGTAAGTGTGTCTGCTCCCTTTTCGTGACGGCTATGCTCGCTTCATGACTAACTTACTGTGCGCTTCGATGCTTGTTGGTTATCGACAGCTTGCAATAATGCTATCATTCGACCTGCTGGATCCGCATAGAAGAAGTATATCATCGAATACTATTTATTTCAATTAGCACGCATTGCATGAACAACAAAACGACGGTCGACCATCGAGACCGGAAGATACAATGACCCTTTGGCCGTTCCGGCGCAAGAGCGTCCGCAAACGCTCCAGGACTGGTGCCACATTCTCCGATAACGAGGTTGCTGCGCTTCGAGCTCAAGCCGACGCTGGAGTGGCAATTCCTACAACCCTTCAACCGAGATCGGAACCTGCGAAATTGCAACGAAGGCAGCGGGCCTACAGCTTCTCCCCTGGACGCCATGACTCGATTCGTATCGAGCGAACACGTGGACATGTTGAGCGAGAACAGCCAGAGAGTGCCAATGCGGGGGATTGGGGTCGCACACCTACCTTGCATCTGGCGCGACGGAAGAGCAGCAAACGACGTCGCGAAGACCACGACCGAGAGGCAGAAATAAGAGCCATGAGTGCCTTCATGCCTGCGCGGTTAGCCACGAACTCTCATGGACGCTCTCGCTCAAAACAGAGTACAAAGCGAGCCAAGACTGGCGGCGGTGGTATTGAGCCCCAACACGCTCATTCTTCATTGACATCTCTGCCGTATCCTACTCTTGTACCCTCAATATTGTCGGCAGACTCCGATGTTATTGCGTACAAGATATCGATCCTCGGCTCGTTGGCACCTCGACCTACGTTGAAATACACCTCGCGCACCCGACCGTCGTCATGCTGTCGCGCTGCTGCATCCGGGGTGTCTGAACACGTGAAGCAGCCTCTTGGTAACCGGGATCCAATTCAGAAGAATCCTCTCGACTCGAGAGAGCGAATCGACCATCTCGCTGACGATCTTGGCGCCAAAGATCTGAGAGAGTTAATGGAAAGAGACAACCGCCGACGAGAGAGAAAACGTGCGCAGGATCAAGAAAGACAACAAAAGAGGCTGAGTCGTCGAGTGGAGCGTACCAAGAAGGAAGAAGCTGAGGCGAGGATGTCTGGATCGCCGCCGCCTGAAAACTTGGAAAGGGGTGTCATGGGCCGGGAATTGGCTGGCCTAGGTATCGAGCCCGCATCGGCCGTCATAACATCTTCAAAGAGAAGAGAATGGGATACTCGGCTCGAGTCTCCCTTAAGTTCCGATGAGAAGGGGCGCACGCCCCCCTTGGAAGTCTTTCACCGCCCCGGATCATCGCCCACGAGCGACGAGGATGCAACAGCAGGGAAAAAGTTAGTTGCCTGCCCTGCGGAAATTGGCGAGACAGTGTCTGCCTTGCCAGAAGGCTCCTCCAGACTGTCTGGCTTTCTGAACTCCAAGAAGTCACGCTCCAAATCGACACTGGAATCGGAAAAAGATCGCTTGATGGATGGAGAATCTGGCCGAAAGGACTCGGAAACCAGCACCAAGACGCCGAACCGCCTGTCCTTCACCTCCCTGCTCAAATGGGGAAGTAAGACTAGGAGGCACTCTGGCCCATCTTCTTTCTCCAACACGTCACGAGAGGAGACGGCGACGGGCGGCCCGTTGCACATCAGTGCGCAGTCCAAGGCACTAGCTAAGTTGCAAGGCATTGACACTCCCCAACAAACACATTGTTGGGTCAATTTGTCGGCAGCCGCGGCTCCAAAGCGAACTAAATCCAGGTTCCGTGAAGATTTGCCAGACTTTCCCATCTCGCCGCCCGACTCGAGAGTACAATCGCCCGGGGCTGATTCACAACCTCTCCCTACGGTTGCTGAATCGCCAATCCATACGGCACCTCCCTTGACCCCCCCTCGGCTGAGATACGATGGCTCGCGTTCAGCAGAGAAGCTCGCACCCGTGACGCACAAGGAGCCAAAACTGGCCATATCCCTGGCATCGATCGACTCGGAAGGGTCATGGCTCTCTGGCCGCGTTGGTAGCTCCAAAGTACCGAAAAAAGTGATCGGTCCAGCCAAATTCGACCGCCGAGACGCAGCCAATGAGGCCCAGCCACTCTCGAACGCTGAACTGGAAGATCTTGACATGGCGGGCGATGAGTGTCCTTCACCACTCGCCGCCGGTCGGGACCCAGGTGCTACGACTGGCTCCTGGGAGTCAGAACGACCGCCGAGTAGTAGTGATGAAAATCTATCGGTTGCGGATGACTATCCCAAGTGGGGCAGTGTCGGTGCAAAGCCACAGGTGATACAGTATCACCATCATCTCGCAGAGGCGATGCGCAGTCGCCAAGGGCTATTAAATATCGACTCCGGAGATGACTGAGACGCGCCATGTTTAGCATGTCTGCCCTGTGTGAGCGATAGGTGCGAGGCCCCGCCGTATACGCACGTTCACGTTGGGATCAGCCGATTCCGAGCCTCAGCTTCTCAATACTATCGCCACCGTCCATGGCCCCCGGATTCTCCACCTTATTTATTTCAAATTGGGAGAAGGATGAAATATTGGCGCCCTCGCAACGCTCACGAGGCTAGAATCGGAATCGCACGGACATTGAGCAGTGCAGTAAGACAAGGAAACCCCAATCTTCTGGATATCACTCACCGAGAACGAGCATTTCAGCGTACGGGAAGACGGCGAAAGAGACACGAGACGGAGCTGAAGTTTCAGACTAGAAGAGTGTCTTGAATGTTTGGCATTTCTATTCCAAATCATGCAGAAGCAGGGCAAGTTCTAGCTCCTGCGCGAGCTAAAAGCCTCTAGTAGGAGCAGCTCTGCTTGCGTTGACACACGGAACCTCCTCGATCCCGCCACGAACTCGCCATATACATTGAATTGGATAACATCAAGGCATCTGATGAAATATGCTGTTCCGATTACTCTACGACGCTGAGAAACTTCTATGGACGAATTTGGAACAAAGCCTGGACCCGCGCTTCGACATCCTCATCTGTGTAAACAGGGCAGATATGTCGCAAGAATCTCGCGTGAAGTGATCCAAGTCACTTAACATAAAATGCTCGGTTGTTTCTCTAAGGTAAGAAGTTTCGTCAGTCACAAGTCCATGGCATACAAAAGCGGTTCTGTTCTGTTCATCCATAGATGAAAGAAGAGGGGATGCAGTTGGAACAGAAGGCGGGATTTGTTGTCCGTCGTTACATAAGTTTGCCGAGCGGGGTTCGACCAGTAAGAGGTGCCGTGTGGTGTCCCATGGGGGTGTGCATCTACGGATGGGTTATGCCGACTCCCGAGCATACGGGCGCTTCACATTCTATGGAGTACTGCGCCAAAGTTTCTCCGCAACAGCAGATGTGCGCTGCTGTGCTCTGCCATATGGAAAGCCGTATGGATGGACTGTGTTGAGCGCTTCACATTTACGGCTCAAAGTTTTGGCTGGCTCGTTTCACGTTTCACTGCTTCCAGATTCTCCGATACCGCAGACGTGCGTTGCTACGCTCCGCCACGTAAGGACAGCCGTTTCTGAATACTCTGTTGAGCACTTCACACCTCCCATCAAGAGTTTGGGGAGTCATCATACCACTTCAAGTTTCTCCGCTATCACCGATGCGCGTTGCCTATCTCGACGGATGTTGGATTAGCTCTGTTGAGCAACTTTACACATACACCCAGACTTGGTGGCGTATTCTACTACTCTGAGATGTCCCGGAACCGCAGATGCGTGTTGCTGTGCTCCGTCACTTTTGGGCCACCATCTTTCGATGGACGTCACTCCACCACCCAATCGTTACCGTAAGGGTGGGTTTACATTCTACTACATACTCCGCGTTCCTTGCGGATTTTCTTTGTATCGTCTTTGATTCTTTATGTACTGTTTTGTACTTTTTCAGATACCCTTTTGCTTTTTTATGATTCTCCCCGTCGACATTGCTGCTCAGGTCTTTTGTCGGACGGGTCGCATGTGCTACAGCGCCTCGGCATGTCTGCACAAGGCACCGCACATGTCGGCAAGCGGCTTGTGGATAAGGCTGTGCTTTACTTTGGTTTGCTCTATTCGATTCACTTCTCAACATGCTGGGCGTTGCATTACACGGCGGTCATCACGGCTGGTCATCACGGCAGGCTAAAACGGCGGGTCAAAAACAGCGGCGAGCAACTGGTGTTGCCCTTCTTATTTTCTTTCTTCATTTTTAGATACCCATTATTCACGATAGATGCCAGGCCACCTGGACGTGGCTTTTTTGTATTATATCTTAGATGAGGACAAAGTCTCAAGGCCATGCGTTGGGAGGCCGTTGGGGGATGATTGCTGCTGGCGTCCTAGAAGGTCGAACAATATAAAGATGCACAATCAACAGGCAAGCACGGCCAGTAAACCTTTGCTCCACTATTCTTTCTTCCAACTTGTTCCAAGTAAATCTTCATCCACAGTTCTATTATTCTCAAATATGTAGGTAGGTACCTAACCTACCTAAGTTACGGATCACGTCTTAGGTACCTAACAGTATGGTCCGACCCCCACATCTGCCCAGTACACCAACATCCCAGCCAATCACAGCCTCCTTCCGCGCTGAAGTCGTCAACTTCAGTCTGCTTCCACGGTCCACCCCAGTCCCCGTTGAATCATCGCCAGCAATTGTGTACATGCATAACCATCACGATATCAGATCAACCAGTCTGCCTACCTCCAAACATAAGCCCCCATTGAAGAATTCAGAGCATGCATTCGGCCGCGCTCTTCTCCCGCATGATTGCGGGCCTCGCGCCGGCGGTCCGCCCCAGTGGCTGCTCAGCAATGCTGCGGGAACCGCTCTTCTCGAGGAGGGCCTTTCATGCCTCGTTGGAGAGGCGGGTGGTGCAGAATATTAGGAGGTATGTGTCTCTTTTCTTTATTTGTGTGTGCTCTTTGAGGATCTCTGCTAGATGAATTTGTCGAATGGGGATGCTTGTCATATGGATGGGGTGGCTATTATTGAAAAGATTCCGGTCCGGATAGCTACATATGTACCTCTTTATGTGTTGCATCTGCATCTCATCTGCTACTGCACTGTACTGGGGTCCTGTCTTTGAAATGTGTGTTGCTTCTTCTGTCTGATGTTGTATTAGTCTTGATCACAATCTCTCCGGGTGTGTGTGTGTGTGTGTTCAGAGCGTTTTGTGTTTGTGTTTCATTTGTCTTGTACCTTGGTGCTTCATTGATTCCTCGTTTTCCGTAAAGCATCTCTAGGTAGATACTTGTACATGTACGCTAACTTCAGAGGACTTGAACCCTCGGTTTCCTGTCTGCAGTATCACAGCTCTTCAAAAGGCTGCGGAGCAACATGAGACGATGTTCGTGGGGTGTTACGCAAAGGGGTCGCCTTTGTGTGCCGGATTGGAGGAGGTTATTGAACAGTATGGATGAGTTTGCTTTTTCTATTCTCTTCCTGGGCCTTTTCTTCCTCTTGCTATATCTCTCCGTTGGTGCTTGCTGGCTTGTTGTAAGGCTGCAACGTGGTATTATTTCTTGCATATTGCCGACTATTTCTCTTGCTTGCCTTCCACTTTTGCGTCTTTTTCTTGAGCCTTGCGTCATAACATTTCTTTGCTTGAAAACATCTGTATCGCTGAGAGTCTTCCCATTCCTACGTCATTTGCCCCTTTTCCCCACAGCCCTATCACACTTGCATGTTGTTTCACGTCTCGACTCTGCTTCTTTCATCGTTTTCTTTGTGTTCTTTCTTTTGTTGTTATATCAGTTCCCCCTCCCATCGACCTGCCAACCTCCACGGGTCAAGCGGCCACCTGGTTCAAGGCCATCTGGATAAAGCGGCGAACCTCCATTTCTCTAGCGCCTGTCTAGCCACCTCATTACTAACCGGTTTAACTTCATTCATTGACAGATTCTCTGAGGTCGAAGCCTTCAAGAAAAAAGTTCACTTCCTCAAATTTGATTACGACGAATTATCTTCACTCAGGAAACCTCTCCAAATACACACCGTGCCGACTTTTCTCGTGTTCAGAAATGGCTCTATGGTGCGTTCGATGGGGGGACTAGGACGGGAACAGGTTCTCAAGACGCTGAGGCAGCTTTCGCAAACATGGGTCCACCCTCGCGACTCTTACCGTCCCTGTAACCGTCGTCGTCGGTGAGGCTTCTCATGTGGCTTTGTGATTTTGGCTTTCTGATTTTTCAGGCTTGGGAGTTTGGAGTTGGCGATCCTGTGCGAGCGGAATAGCAGATGGATGCTCTTTACTGTATGACAGGTAGTCGCAGACCTTTTCGGTTGTCAGCGGAACACCACACGGCTCCTCGAGTACTTGTGATGCTCCGACGAGATCTCTTCACGACTCTTCCGTCTCATGGAGTCTGATGATGACAGACATGCATTTTCATAGAATGTATCTATACTCCGTAAAATCTTTGAATACGGGTTCTTATCCCGACACGAAAGTTCGCTGTGGTGCGTGTGGCTTGCCCGTATAAGACGTGTTTTCATTGCAACTACGGAGTAATGTCTAGCTGCCTTGCAAAGACATGAGCACACGTGGTGGAGAGCGTGGTGGAGGGTGTAGAGGTACCTACCTGTAGTAAGCATCACGTGGCGCTATCGTGTTTCCATAGCAACGCAGCAAACGTGCCCACTGCCACCCCACATCGTATCCATCGCAATCACATCGCAGCGCGCAACGTCTCAAAAACACGACAAAGCAATCCGTCCAAAAGTACGAGTCTTCGAATTATCCTCATAGACCCTGATCGACCGAAACAAGACGAGAAAATCACATCCGCGCAATCATGGCGTACAAATCGAGATTGAGCATCATACCCACAAACCAGCAAGGGCGCTCACGGAAAAAGGAGGACGATACTGACGCCGTCATGCGCCTTACTGACAGCGAAATCGCGGGCTGCATCGTGGACATTGGGATACCCATGACAGTTGCAGATGTGCAGAAGCCAAATCCTGCGCAGATTCAGCAAATCTTTGAGTGGTTCGCTGAGATGTTGGTCAACACGACGCGCGAGACGGTCGAGCCCGCGATGCGCGCCGCCGCGGAAGACGTGTGCGGTGACTTCTCCGACGTGATCCCCCCGGACACGCGCAACCTCATGGGCTTCTTCGTGTCGCTACGGCGGCTTCTCTACGAGTGCGGCATTGTCGACTTCTCATTCAACGATCTGTACAAGCCCACCCACAGCAGAATGACCAGAATCTTAAGCTACCTCATCAATTTTGTGCGCTTCCGCGAGTCGCACACCAACGTAATTGCCGATCACTACAACAAATACGAGTCCATCAAGATGCGCATCGAGACGCTCCACTCAGAGAAGCAAAATAACGAAGATCGCCTCCAACACTTGATACACAACCGCAAGACCATGGAAGCTGAAGTCCGTGACAAGACTTTGCGCAACGAGGAGTTGGCGACGCAGCTCCTCGCGCTCAAACGCCAACAGGAAAAGGTGTCTGCGCGTCTCGAAGACGCCAAGCAGCGCAAGGGCGACTTGGCCATGATGCTCCAGCAGAAGACGCAAGAGAAAGCGACGCTCAAGCAGGAAAGCAATAAGCTACGGCCGTACATGCTTCAGAGCCCCTCAGCCCTGCAAGAAAACCTCGCCGAGCTGCGGGAGATTCTCAACAACGACAAGGCGCACATTGACGCGCTGGACCGCCGGGCACGCGCCCTGCAGACGTCGACGGACTCCTTTTCCGTCGTCTGCGCGGACGTGGCTGCCTGCATCAAGATTCTCGACGAGACTCGCCAGGAGCTCGCCAAGGAGGAAGAAGAGCTGGTGCGCAATGCCCGACAGAGGGATGCGCTCTCAGAGAGGGGCAACAACGCCAGGGACGTGGAGCGCGCGGAGACGATGCTGCGGCGACAGCTGACCAAGTGGTCGGAGCGAACGGAGAAGCTGCGCGAGCAGAGCCAGGCCAAGGCGCGGGAGGCCGAGGAGAAGATGCAGGAGCTGCAGGCGGTGCATCGGCAGCAGACGGAGGAGCATACTAGGAAGGGCAAGGATATGAATATCCGGAGGGTGAGGATAGAGCAGACGGAGAAGAAGGTAAGTCTCCCCCGCTTCTTCTTAGTTCCTCATTTTTTTTTATTCCCATTCTGTACTTTTGCTTTTACGCATTTTGCCCCTTTTCAGAAACAACAGACACTCTCGTTCTCTTCTTCTTTCATCCTTCCATGTACTTCTCGGTCCGTGGTAGCTCCCACTTCTGCCATCCGCATTCCTCTTCTCTAACATGGCTTGCCTCCTCAGATGCTGCATCTCAAAGAAAACATTGAGAACGAAATCCACGCCGCGCACGACGAGTATCTCAAGATGGAGTCGCACATCAAGTTGTACATGACGGAAATGGAGCAGTCGCTCAGCCAGTGATGACGTGGATTTACCCAACATAGAATTGCTCTCGAGTTGGCGACAAGCCGTGATGACTATGGGAAAGGGGGCGTTCAGGACTTGGTCGAAATGAATGATGACAAGGGTTTTTGGTTTGGCGTTAAGAGGCGAAAGGACGGACGGAGGTGTGGCGGATCATGTTGCATATATACCATGAAATCTAGTATTTGAGCCAGCGCGCAATTCATTGTTATGAATTTGATTTTTTTTTTTAAAAAAAATAGCATGAATAAGCCAGACGCCCGCGAGACAGACATGCACATAGACACAGGGTACCTAATACTCCGTAAAACAGCTCAATAGAAACCCACTGGACCACCCATCTTGAACCACTCTCCCAGCACATTCGTAACCCGCACCACTGGCCCAGCCCACGAACCATCTTCCCTAAGCACCGTCCTCGACAACACGGGAAGCCTCTCCGCCAGCATCTCGGACAATTCGCCTCGATCCTCGCCCTCGCCTTCGCCCTCGCCCTCGTCTCCCTCCCTACTCCGCGGCTCCAGCAGCACAGCCCGACACCCACTCCGCCACGCACCCTGCACCAATATCGCCGCCGAGATACTCAGCCCCTGAGCAGACCACTCGGCGCCATGCCGATGCAAGTCCAGCAGCCCATAGACAATCAGCAGAGGCGGCTGCACGGGCTTGTCAGCACACGCAGAGCGAGCCAATACCGGAGAAGGGGTCGGCAAGGATGAAGCTGTCCATGTGGCCAGGTACGCGCGGAGATGGCACACTGTCGGGGCAAACGCCATGGTGATGTGGCGCGCTGCGGCGATTTGCATGAGAGGCGCGCGCTGGAGCGGGTGCTGGTCCTTGGAGCTGTCGATGGGCTGCTGCTGCTGCTGGCGCACCTCCTGGATCAGCGCGGCGAGGAACTGCTCCTTGGGCCAGCCGATGACTACCGTGATTTGGCGTGTGCTGTGCGAGAGGACGTCTTGGAGGAGTTCTGAGGGCGTTCGTGGGGGGAGCAGGATGGGTTGATGGGTGCCTGGGGGGGGTCCGAGGTTCATCATGGCTGGGATCGGGTTGGGGGGGTTTAAGTGCTTGATTTAGCGGTGTTTCGGTGGTGTCGTGGGGTTGCAGTGCGTTTGGCCAGATGGTAGAGGTTTTTTTCTGGCCGGCAGCCGCAGCCGCGTGTAGTTTGCGTCGTCGTCGTCAGTCGACAATGGAGGACGCAGAATGGACTTTTCCTTACATAGGAGGTATGTATACCGTTTACGCATGGAGTCGTTACAACTTAGTGTAATAAATTGGTGGCATTGGGCCGGCGGCCCCGCTTCTGTCACGGCGGTAATCTGTAGGGATAGGAGCCTGGAGGTACCTATGTACCTACATACCTAACTCCTGTTCGAACTTCGTTCAAAGCCACGGTTTGATCCTGTGGCTTTGGATCACGTAATTGGTCATTGCATTGGCTGCTGTTCCGACCATCTTAGGTTTTACGTTGGGTGTTTTCTTCTTGGGGGTCGCCTTCGCGATGTGAGACAGCTTTGGAGTTGAGTTTCGAGCCTTTTTCGTAGATTTTTTGAGGAGTATATCTACCAGTTGAAGCTCGTCCAAATCCGCTAGCATAGTCGGCACCAAAAGGTGAGTCGAGGTGATCGTGACTTTGGCTGGGAATATTCTCCTGCCGGCGTCGGGTGTCGCTCAAAAGATTTGTTTCCTTGTAACGCAGCGTCGTCGTCCATACTCATAGGGTACGTCCCACGCCACGTGACCGAATACAATAGGTACAATGTACGTCACTAGGTACCTAATGTAGGTACCTGGTACGTACGTACCTACCTAGTGACGGCCTCCATCTGCATCAGACCGACCTCAACGCTATCACCAAGGCACAGGAGACACGAGACAAAGCGACGACGCCTCAAAGTCGCCTCGCCCACAGCCATGGAGTCGATCGCGAGCATCTCGAGTCTCATGGAGACCGGTAAAGCACCCTTCCTGCTCGGCTTCTACCTATGCACGTCTTGCCTGTGCCCGCATCATCGAGGCTAACTTGGGTCTCCTCAGCAAGGGAGCTCACCCTCGACGCCGCGCAAGCCACGCGTAGTGTCCGCTCGAGCTCTCGCCCTCTCGATCGAAACCAGATCCGAAAGCTTCTCGACAGTAGGAATGACAGAGAGGTTCTGGAAGGACTGCGGAGAGTCATATCGGTGCGCATCACCTCGTCTCTGCCTGACCGGATCTGCTAATCATAGAGTCTTCTCCAACAGATGATGTATCGCAATCAGAATACGGCTCCGTTTTTCTCGTCAGTCGTGAAAAATGTTGCTTCTCCAAACCTCGAAATCAAAAAGCTCGTGTACATCTACCTCATTCACCATGCAGAGCAGGAGCCTGACCTGGCACTACTATCCATCAACACCATTCAGAAGTCTCTTTCCGATCCGAGTCCGCACGTGCGAGCCCTGGCACTCAAGACCATGTCCGGCATCCGAGTCCCAGTTATTAGTCAGATTGTGTCGTTGGCTATCAAAAAGGGCGTCGCCGATATGAGCCCGTACGTGCGAAAGGCGGCAGCGCTCTCGATCCCCAAGTGCTATCGCCTCGACCCGAGTCAGCTGCCGCAGCTTATTGACTACCTCTCGCTTCTGCTGGGCGACAAGCAGTATTATGTGGCCGGCGCTGCTGTTTCGGCATTTTTGGAGATATGTCCCGACCGAATCGACTTAATCCACCGACACTACAGAGCACTGGTACGCAAGATTGTGGACATGGACGAGTGGAGCCAGCTGGCGTCTATGAGGCTCATGGCGTTGTACGCGAGGACTTGTTTTCCGAGGAGTGCCCCTCCGAAGAAGCAGCATATACCTCGACCTCGACCTCAATCTCCGGAGCAGCAGCAGCAGCAGCAGAAGAAGAAGACAAATGTCGATGACTTTTACGCCGATTCGTCAGATACGAGGGGGCAGGCACAACGAGACGTTGCCGTCTGTGGTGACTTGATGCTGCTGCTGAACAACATCAAGCCATTGCTGCAGAGTCGCAACTCAGCTGTTGTCGTCGCGGTGGCGCGATGCTACATTGATGTGGGCACACCAGAGTACGTCAAGCTTGCTGTAGGGCCATTGATTGCGCTCCTGCGCGGACCACAAGATATTCAGCGACTTGCTCTATACAACATTGTGTCTGTCTGTCTGATGAGGCCGAGTGATTTTGTCAAATACGCCAGCCATTTCCTGGTCAAGGCCACAGACCCCGCATCAGTGTGGGAGCTCAAGCTGGAGGTCTTGACCATCATCTTCCCGTATAGTCCGCCGCACGTCAAGAGCCTAATTCTGGAGGAGCTGCAGCACTTTTCGCAGGGTTCCGATAAGGCTCTTGTGCGAGACGCGGTGCGGGCCATTGGGCGCTGTGCGCAATCCGACGTGAAGACAGCCCCCCGGTGTCTCAGGCTGTTGCTCAGCCAAATCACCAGCTTAGATGGCACGTTGGCTGCTGAGTCCCTAACTGTGATTCGGCACCTGATTCAGCAAGATGCCGAGAGCCACGCTGGCACGGTTGTGCGCCTGGCCAAAAACCTCGACTCCGCAACTGACCCGCAAGCCCGGGCGACGATCATCTGGCTTGTTGGAGAATTTTCAGGCATGAATGGTGAGAATAACGTGGCACCTGATGTGTTGCGCATCTTGTTGAAGGGGTTCTCAAGCGAATCAGAGGCTGCTAAGCGGCAGATCCTGGTTCTCGGCGCCAAGGTCTACCTTCATCACATCAACAGAGCAAACGAGGCAAAAGGGGCCAGCAAGACGAACGCCGACGATTCACCGCAGCAGACTGTGGAGGATGAACAGCACCCTATTGTGCGACTCTGGGACTACCTCGTCCGCCTTGTTCGATACGATACCTCGTATGAACTGCGAGACCGGGCCAGAATGTACAAATCCTTGCTTGGCGTTCCTCAGCTCGCCACGCTGATGCTTCTGGCCCCGAAGCCTGCTCCACAAGCACCAAGCCCATCCGAGTCGAGGAAGGGGTTCGCGCTCGGCTCGTCCACGCTGGTGCTGGCGGGCGGCGGTGGCATTCACGGCTTGAAGGGCTATGAGACTCTTCCGGATTGGGTCGAGGCTGGCAGAGAGCCAGATCCTCGGCTACGAGATGAGGATAACGGCAGCACGTCGTCTAGGTACGGTGAGGGTAGTACTGTGCCAGCAGGCGACATGCTGGACCAGGCTGCCTCGTCGAGGCCGCCACAAGTTGGCCAGGTCAATGGGCTGAGTGAGGGTGTTGGAACAAAGACGCTCGACGATTGGTTGGCGGAAGATAATGAGCAAGGGGTTGAAGGGGAGATAGAGGCGGAGGAATCGACGGATGAGGAGCATGAGGAGGAGGAGGATGATGAAGATGAAGATGAGGACGAAGATGAGGATGAGGATGACGACGAGGAAGAAGAAGAAGAAGAAGATGATGATGATGATGATGATGGTGATGATGATGAAGACGAAGAAGACGAAGAAGAGGAAAGTGACGATGCCGATGGTAAAGAAGGCGAGGGCCTCCTTGTCAAGAAATAACGGGCATCATAGGCACCAGAACGTGTAGGCTTAAGACAATGGTGTTGGACGAGACTTGGATGATTCCCGGCTGCAGAGGCCAAGCGGTGCAGTACACTTCTATTCACGATGAGGACACTACCTATACAGCCAACAAGCATTTAACCAGGCAACGATGTGTCCGCGCAGAAACAGCTTGCTGTTCATCTTCCCCCTTTCTCACAAGTCCATCCTGACCAAGTCAAGTGTGATCATCGTCCTCCTCCGAGTTTGTATCTGACGCCCCCTCCGTCAAATACCTATACACCACCGAAAAATCACGCCCCTTACACTCTTCCAATCCCCCCGCCGCCTCATACACCCCCAGCGCCGGTCCAGCCAACGGCATGACAGCACCCGCCTCCCTCGCAGCCATGACCGCCAACCGCAAATCCTTACTCATAAGCGACAAGGCAAACCCCCCCTCATAATCACGCGAGGCCGGCGCCGCAGACACAACCCCCGGAACCGGATTATTCACCTCACTAGGCCAGCAGCGCCCCGTACTGAGATTAATGACTCGGGCCAGCGTCCGGGGATCCAGCCCCCACCGCATACCTAGGTTCATAGCCTCCGCAGTAGCAATGTTACTCAGCGCAAGGAGATAATTATTAGCCAACTTGGCGGCCAGGCCCGCGCCCTGATCACCACAGTGTAGGACATGGGCGCCCATGCGGAGCAGCGTGGGCTGTACCCGAGGGACCATCTCGGGGGGAGATCCGAGCATAAAGGTGAGGGAGCCGGCTGAGGCGCCGACTACGCCGCCGGACATGGGGGCGTCGACGAAGTGGCCTTGGTGGGAGGAGGATATCTGTTGGGCTACGCGGCGGGATGTGGAGGGGTCGATGGTTGAGCAGTCGATGAAGAGGCGTGGCTGGGGTTGAGTCTCGTTCTTGGTCCTGGTCGTGGTCTCGGGGGAAGAGGAGGAGGAGGAGGAGGAGGAGGAGGAGGAGTGCGTGAGGATGTCATCGTATACGGTCTGGACGTGTTGGGGGGAGGGCAGCACCGTGACGACCGTGTCCTAACTCCGGTGAAATTTTTCGGATGCCGCATTAATACTCCGTATCCGCGCGCAAGAAGTAAATCAATCAATCAATCAATCAATCAATCACACGACGCGATGGGTGTTGCGATGGAAAAAAAAGAAGAAGCGAAACAAAAAAAACACACGGCCTGGGTCTTTAACAATGCAACGTACAGCGTCCTGCGCCGCCGCTGATGCACTCTCTGCGAGCTCCGTTCTGGGGCCCTTCCCGGCGGCGGCGGCGCTCATGTCTGTCTTCAGCTTCTTCATCACGTGGGGGTTCGCGTCGAAGAGAGAGAGCGAGTCGGTGGGTTGGAGCTTGGAGCGAAGATTCTGGGCCATGGGGTAGCCCTGAGAAGGTATTAATAAGAGTTCGAGGATCGGTGCTTGGGTGTATGTATTACTGCATATTACATACTCCGTATGGGGGGTTCGAGCCAGGGCGGTACAGTAGGTAGACGAGGGAATCAAATCATGTAGCCAGGCCAGGGAATCAGGCCTGTTCATGGAACAACCAAACTCACCATCTGTCCTAATCCTATAAACGCGAATCGTTCACGCATCGTCCCCGTTGACGTAAACCCTCTGGTGTCTCTGGTGCCTCTGGTGCCTCTGGTGCATCTCGTGCATCTCGTGACCCTCGCGCAGCGGCTCAGGTGCATACATGCTCCGGTAGGGGCTCTCATGATCGATTTGGGGGCTTAGAAGGAACAGAAAGGAGACGCACAGTAAGAGCTCTAGATTCAGGAGCCTTGGAGCAAATAAAATGAAGAAGGTTTACAGATCGAGGCCATACGTACGTATATATGTATACATCGTTCATCAGGGTTGTTGCCAGTTGGTGGTGGTGGGGCAGCTGAAGGTTGTTGAAGCCGTCCATTGCCGCCGGGAGCCGTTCGCGCAGCGTCATGTCATCTGTAAGTTGTAAGTGTAGACTGTCATGTGTCATGTGTCATGTGCCATCTCATCGGACTCGGCTTGGAATAGTCTGGGGTAAACGTGCTACGTAAGCCTTTATTATTTAGGGCCGTAGATCACCGATCAAACTGGCCATTCATATTCACGCAAATGACTCCACATGCGAACTACATAGGAGGTATCTTTGACAAATGTTTCAAAGCAATCCTGCTTTTCGTCGGCTGCTCTTCATGCTGTCCCAGCCTTGGCCTCTGTCGCCAGGTTATTATTCCATGCGGCATGAAGTTTCTTGCGCAGATACGACTGCCTACTATGTATGTACATAGACACTCGCGGCTGCGTAACGAATATTTGCGGACTTGAATGGCCGTGGCCACCGACTGGACTGAGATTGATGACTGCGGAACTGCGGCTCACCTACATACCAAGGTATCATGGGGGGTTTACCATCTTAAGGCTTTGAACACACAGAAACAAGGAAACTTATCACACGGTATGGTATATATGTAGGAGGGTTACAAAGCATGATTGAGTGGTCAGTTGATCGTCTACAGGCAAACCCTCGGGCCTCAACGCTTCCGAATTAGATACATAACATAAACGCACCAGCCACTCTCGACACGTCCTCTCTCGAGTCTCGATAATGCTGTTCAGTGTTGAGCTGGCTGGACACGAAGTTAGAGATCGAAGAAACCCCCACAGTTTGTTTCCACGACGTGGTCACGGTAAAAACACCCAGTCAACACACGAGATACAACATACAAGCACCTAGTCATCACAAACTAAGAATGTGCAATACACATAGACTAGGAATGTACACATAGACTATAAGTAACTAACTTGTTCATCCATCCCTCCCACCTAATCTGCGCCCCCAATCCAGAAAAACTCCGTCCCATCCCATCTCCAACAAAAGGTTACACGAGAGGCCACCCAAAAAACACATCGTGCAGCCACTCAATGTATCTTGTGAACGACGGAGACAAGCGCAAGGGAAGGGAGGACGGGGAGGGAGGGGGATTGCGCGGGGTATCCTCATCTTCGTACGTACGTGGCGTGCTACACACCGGCTGCGTCCTCCATCTTCAAAAATACCAATCACAAGACAACACAAAATGAAGATGAAGAAAAAGGTGTCCTTGCAACCGCACAAAAAAAAGAAAAAAAAAGAAAAAGCAAGCCATATAAGCCGGAGACAATCAACCCCCATCCCCGAAGACATAAAGCCACAGACCGAGTCCAAAACGAGACAAAGGAGAAGAGAAGAGAAGAGAGTAGAGTAGAGTAGAAGAAAGAAAAAGTAAGAATGACGTAATGATTCAATTTGCGCCAAGCCCTAATATTTGGGAATTTCCCCTTTCTCCTCCCGCCATTCGTTCCAATTGTTATTCCAAAGAATGCTGCAAGCACCAAGCTACGCCGTCCATGTGCTGTCTATCGCGTAGCAAAATCACCTTCCTTTTCCCTCCCCTACAGGAAGTTAGCCAGCCAGGGAACAAGAGCACTATTCGCAAATCATGTTAGCAATAGTCATATCAACGCGCATGTAGGTCTAACGTACCCGACAGCAACTGTGGCGCCAATGCCAAACAAGGCCCTGCTCTTGACTTTGGCTTTTCGCACTTCGGCCTCCGTCTTGACTTTTTTGGCTCGTGGCTCGTCTTCCTCGGACGTGGTCTCTACGGACTGATTCTTCTTTTTGTCCTCGTCTTTCTCGCCCACTGAGAGGTCGGCTGCCTTGCGCTTGCTCTTCTTGGTAGTAGAGCCGACGAAGGCAGCGCTGCCTGACTTGCCCTTCTTCTCCAGAGCCTTCTTTTGCTCCTCCATGCGTTTCTCATCCTCATCCTTGCCCATGCGCACCATCTCTTTTGCCGCCTCGAGCATCTTGGCTGTCTCCTCTGCGGTGGGAGGGCTGCCGGCGCTGGGCAGAGGAGGAGCTTCAACCTCGCTAGCGGTGTGCTTTCCCTGATGGACTCCGTCGTCTTCAGTCGTCTCGTCCGCTCGGAATTTGAGAGCCGCGCTTTCAGCTCCTGGATCCAAGGCAAGAGCAGGCGCAAACTCGCGTGACTGCATCACTGAGTCGCTCTTCTTGTCCTCCTTGACGTTGCCATTCACCTCGGCCCCATCCTCAGAAGGTTCAAGTGACATTGCCTTGGACTTGACCGCACGCTTTCGGGGAGATGCGACCGCTCGTTTCGTGGTCTTGGTCGGGCTTGCAGACCGACGACTGCGTGTGGTCCTAGTCACGTTCGCCACGGACGGGGGTGCCAGTCTGTTCTGAGCCTTGACCAGATCAAACTTTGGAGGTGCCGCAATGCTCTTGGGCGGCGAATCGGTGCTCGAAGTCGACGACAAAGAAATTTTGGCCGGATCGAGTAAGGCACGGATCCAGATCCCAATCTTGTACTCTTCGGCTAATGCCAGTGCCTGTTCCGGAGGAATCCAGACGTTGCCAGCAGTCTCTTCGGGGCTCGTCGTCGCCAGAGATTTGATGTACTTGCGCTCAGCTTCCTCTTCAGAGGCTTCAGCGTACGGGAAGGTAGCCTTAAACATGCCAGTCGCTGACACGTAGCCATCGAAGCTTCGGCGCATAAGGAAGTAGCTCGTCGGGCTTGACTTGAAGATACCCGACACTATGCCCTTGGGAAGCGGAGCTCGAAGATGCGCGTAGTCAAAGACACCCAGTGAAGATTCATCCACCTCGTCTCCTCCGACCATCTTGGGCGTAAGTTTCGTTTGGCCCAGACGACGTCGCGAAACGAGATCAAAGTCTGTCGTGAGCACGATGTGCTTGAGTGAGTACATGAAGCGGCGCAATGAGGTGGAGCGCTCAAAAAGAGGCGACAAGGGAGAAATGTGCAGAACAAAAGCAGACGTACATTCAGGAATCTTTTCGAGCAGTAGCGGATTGTGCCGCGTGGGCAGGTTTCGTTCAGTCGGAATTGCCATCTTTGTAACTCTCAAGGTGAGTAGTAATTGGCGGTCGGTGGCGCGTCGCGACGCTCAGACAACCCGGAAGGAGAAGCGAACGTGTCCTCCGAGGATGGCTGTCAGGAGACAGATGCGCAAGCGGCGGTATAAATGGCCTACGAGGTGGTAAGTAAAAGTATCTTCATCACTGTAGTCGCCGTCGTCATCGCCTCTGACGCTGACGCCGTCTCTTGTGGGTTCTGTTGCTACTGTAAAAGCCGCAAAGATTTTCTCGAGCGTGTTTTGGGTCCCGGCGCGTCGACGATGGAGATAAGGATGAGCGGGTGAGGACAGCATACCAATTAGAGCACGCAACCGCGAATGGTCAGACGAAGAACGAAAGCTATCGCCAGGGAAAAAAAGAACAGAAACAAAGCAAAAGATAGAACGACAGCGCAAGCCTTGTCACGGGAAGCAACAGGCGCGACAAGCCAGATGGATATGAATATCGACCCTGCGGTTCAGGTGCAGAGAGAGTGAGACGAGAAACCGCAAAGACGGGGATGTGGGAGGGAGTCTCGTGGACGGAGCGTGGAGGAGCCAATCTGGCGTCGACGCGCAAATTACGCTGGATACGGGGGACGGGAGACCCCATGGACCTCGAGAAGTTCCTGAGGTAGGTATTCTCCAGCCCTGGCTCTGCGACGAGATACCTTTGCCAAAAACCGGACCAACCAACGCGCAATGCAAGCCGTCCATGTGGGGCACGCTTGGCTAACGTGAAAGCAGCCAAAGCATAACGTACGTGTACATACGGAGTAGGTACATAAAAGCTTAGTTGCCAGGCCAGCGACCAGAACGAAGCGGAGGCGCGGCCGCATGACTTTCCTGGACTTCTTACTCAATTCAGCCAGAGAGCTGATTTGGTGACTGGAGGCTGTGAGCCATGTATGTACGGACTCACGGAGTACGTATGTATGTATCATGTATGTATGTAGGTACGGAGTACGGAGTACATATATACACATCACACGTCACCGACTCACCGGTACCTGGGCGGCTGGGCCGGCATCTGGACCGGCACCGCGCCTACCCGTCCGGCTCTGTGTGCATGTCTTTGATTCTCCGTTTGAGGGGTCAACAGTGAACACGACTCCACGAGACACGCAGCAACGACTCCCAGTCCCAGGAGTCAGGACTCAGGACATGTTGCCCGCTTCATCCGGCGCTTGCTCAAGGCGTTTAACACGGATTCAGCACCAAGTTTGTCATCGGCTTCCGCAGTTCAGAACTTCAGCACCAGGCTTAGCTTCAGCTCAGGTTCAGTGTCAGGTCCCGCACCGTGTTCATCATGAAGGTTCAGCATCACATACGGAGTACATTGTCAGTTTCAGTGCCAGTCTTCTCCTAGGTTTCAGCATCGTGGAGTTCCCGTCCTCAGCACATGGATCCAAGCCTCAACAAGAGTCGACCAGGTCGCCTTGTTTACACCCAAGCTCTGCAACGGAGCTCCTCGTGGATCTGAAGCGGGTCGACTGGTCTCTTGGATCGAGCGTCTGCCTGGACAAAGCAGCATCTGATCGATGGAACGCTATCGACGCCTTGCGGATTTGGCGGCGAGACGGGAACCTAGCCTCTAGGTAGGTACCTACCTATAGGTATGTCCGTACACACAATGCGAGCTCGTTCAGCCTGTGACATTGGACAATGTCAATCATTCAGACTTTCAGAGTGTGCTTCACGATTCCGTTACTCCGCGACTCCATGATCCGTCCAAGCCAACGCGCACCGGAACCAACAGTGACCGCCTGCCCGTGGCTTGCCCCGTGCAAGGAAGGCTGTCCCTGTTCAGGTTTGGTGTGGACCAATCACGCACCTGCCGCGCCACGCAAACCCCACCAGAATGGCTGCCACTTGCCCCTCCATATTCGCAATTCGCGCTCGCTCCCCCGGCAAGGCTCACATGTTGCTTGACCGACCTCGTTTTCGTCCAAGGACCAATCCCCATTGCCATTTCGTCTCTCTCTCAGACTCTTTCCCTCTTGTTGCCGTATTTGTTTGAATCTTCATCTTTCCATCCACGTGTACATTGATCCAGCTAGTCTCGTCATTATCTTGCGCCTACGCTCTGCTTGTCCAATACATACACCTCGACATATCGACTGAGGGTGACCCGGGACCCCACAACCAAACATCCTTTCAAGATGGCCTCCCACGACGACGAGACGTTGCCCGAGCCGACCGGCTACAAGCTCTCCCAACCCAAGCAGAGCTTGGCTGAGTACCAGCAGATGGGTATGTCGCATTGTATTCTCTGCATTGCTGCGGCATGGTATCACCATCAGCAACTTGAAGCTGCAGCTGCACAGGGACCTTTAACGACCCTCAGAGCCACCCCTTTCATCTTCATCATAGGGGCGTGTTGTTTCGTGCCATGCATTGAAGCTAATGGGAACAATTTGATTTAGACGCTGGTGACGAGTCCCTTCAGCGATACAAGCAATCCCTCGGTCTAGGCAATGGCAAAGACATTTCCGACCCCAACGATCCTCGTGTCTGTATTATCCAGGCTCTCACCATGGATTCTGCGGGACGCGACCCCGTCACGATCGACCTCTCCGCCCCGGGAAGCGAAAACAGCCTCAAAGACAAGCCGTTCAAGATCAAGGAGGGCTCCAGATTCACCATGAGCGCTCAATTCAAAGTCCAGCACGAGATCCTCAGTGGCTTGCACTATGTTCAAGTTGTTAAACGCAAGGGCATCCGTGTGTCCAAAGACACCGAGATGATTGTAAGATAGTTCCCTTACGAGATTGGAAGCATTGACCAATTTCATCACATACTGCCAACGCTAGTACCAGATGAATCGGAATCTCGCGCTAACCCGCCTCGTCATTCGCAGGGAAGCTATGCACCCAGCACCGACGAGCAACCATTTTACGTGAAAAAATGTAAGTCTTCGACTGTGGCTCGTGAGATATTGGGCGGAGACCGTAGTTTTAGATAAAACATACTGACACGCTCCATTTAGTCCAGGAAGAGGAAGCACCTTCTGGTATGCTCGCCCGGGGCCATTACAGCGCCGTATCCAGCTTCGTCGATGATGATGGGAAGCAGCACCTAGGTTTCGAGTGGAGCTTCGACATTGCCAAAGACTGGTAATGATAGTCCATCATCAGATTCTGTCGCCAGGCAATGGAGCGCGGGTAGCATCATATGTTTGTTCAGCGTAAGGAGGTACATGATAATTCCTGCAGATTATATAGCACAGGGGAGGCATTTGCATTGCATTGTTTTTATAGATAGACCTCCATGACGAGAAGAAGAGATACAGAATAACTGAAGAGAAAGGGAAAAATCAGGTATGTATGCTATGGACGAGTAGATAAAACGAGACACGGTGGAGAAGGCGTGCATGCAGCGGATCGACGGAACATGACTAGTCGAATGATCTTTTCATATTTCATATTAGTAGGGTAAGATGTGTGATTTGCAGACGCTAATAATACCGCCAAAAAGAAGTATGTAATGCGCTTTACAAAGTCAGACGCTGCGAGCGTTCTGGCGTGCTCTCCGCGTGCAAGTCTGGAACTGCAACAACCCAAAAAAAAGTCCAAACTCCCCTGGGCCCTCCTCCATCACAAGAAATAATCTGGCAAAGAATTCCCCTCAGCACTCTTATCAGCTGGCGCATCCTTGTGCAAGTCATTCTCCGGCGCCGCAGCAAAGACGTTGAAGAATCGCTCCCCGCCATCATTGACTTCCAGCACGCTGGCCATGTTGCCGCATCGATAACAGTAATTGGGCGCACTCCATACCGTACTCAGTCTGTCATCGTACAGGACCTGAAATCCCTCCTGGCAGAGCTGATGCGCCCGGAGAATATGAGACATGTTGTTCACGGCCAGGAATTTTCTGACGACTTGCGCTCCAAAGGTATAGCCGGCACCGCGGGGAGAGAGAGAGAATTCGTCTCGGTCGGGATCTGGGTCGGACCATACGAGATCTGCCATGGGGCCTTCGTGGGGTATTTCGCGGAACCGGTCAATGATTTTGATTTGGTCTATTGAATGGACTGATGGAGATAGGCCTGGAGGAAGAGGTCAGTCTCGTGTATTTCCTTCTCATTTCCATTGTGTGTGTGTGTGTGTGTGTGTGATTAAGGTGTTGCAAGGAGTTGGATCGGGGATCGGGTAGAGTAAACGTACCGCCATGAACGCAAAAAATTTCGTTACTAATGACGACACTCAATGTCAGAAAATCAAACATGTCGGTAAAGTAATGCCATACGTTGGCGTTTCCGTATTTGCGCGAACACTCCGTGTAGAAGCCATATGACTGCGTTACGCCTCGAGATTCGTGATTTCCGCGAATCAGCTGTACGCGGTTTGGGTATCGGAGCTTGAGGCAAACGAGCAGAGAGATGGTTTCTACGCTGAACATTCCACGGTCGACGTAATCGCCTATTTTCAGTGGAATAGAAGAGATCAGTTAGCACTTTTGCATTGCGCAAACGTAGAGAAGCGGCGGCAGAGTGAGACAGAATGTAAAGCCAGTCAAGTCCAGTTGACCCAGATTTCGACATCCACCTTGTTCTCAGGCTTCAAATCATGGGTTGAGAAGATCATTGAAATGAAGGGGTGGGGAGAGAGGGGGGGGGGGCAGTATGTACTCACCTAGGAAAAGGTAGTTCGTATCGGGACAATAGCCGCCTATTCTAAATATCTCGATAAGATCGAAAAACTGTCCATGGATATCGCCGACAACGGTAACAGGAGCTAGCACGTGGACGACATTGCTCTCGCGCATAAGTAATTCCTTCGTCTTGGCGCATATGGCTTCAATAAGTGATTCTGCCAACAATTCTTTCTTGTACAGGCGCGAGATGCACTCATCCAAGTCGACAGAAGCTACATCCGCTTCGTTAGGACTCTTGTTGCGTCATACGATGCCCGGTGAGAGATCAAGCAGCTGGGAGTTGCGAACCTGGTAGGCTAGGCATGGTGTTGCTTGTGATGTGATCGCGCCGGCCCGCACAGCAATAGTATTCTCGAACGATTCAGTCTGAAAGGATACTAGATTGGCACACACAGGAAGAAGAGACAACGGCGGGCGGGATGTCGCGTGTTCTTTCTCAGGTCTGCTCGTTTGGATATCTACTCCGTGCAGAGGAAATATCTGGAGGTGCAATCGATATATGCACCAACATGGTCGGGGGTTGCGCCTGAAAGCTCTTCGCGCGGTTGCTTGCTTGGGCAGATCGGAGCCTTCGTCGTCGGCCGTCGCTGTGAGAGGGAGGCTTTCACGCAGACATTTGCATCATTGGCAAAGTCGAACGTTGCGCGGACTGTTTTGGTGTTGTTCCCGTTCCCTTGTTGTGGTGAACGACTTGAATGGTTGGGCGTTTGCAAAAGGGTCGGGAATTGTGATATGCCGCGCCACGGGGGCCCTTTTGGTGGCTCCGTTCGTAGGTACCTAAGATTGTACAATTTGTAGAGAAATTGACGAGGTGGTGACCCACCCTGGGGTTCTCCTCTCCTGGCGAACGATAAACACACGAGTCACGACGGGCTTCGGACTAAAAAGAAACAAGTTGAGTGGGAGGAGAAATTTTGGAGGTTGCAGATTTTATGCGAGGTGAGATTAGCGAGCGATTGATGAGGGAGCTACGTACTCCGTACGTACCAGGTACACATCTACCTACCTTAGGTACCTAGGTATAACGGAGCTTCATACACAACATCTACCAGGTATGTATGTATAATGTACCTATATACGGAGTACTCCGTACCCCAGTTTTGCTTGAACAGCAGAGTACTCCGTACCTGACCTACGATTAAGGCACTAGAAAATATCTAACATCTTATTTATACATACGTGGCCACTGGCGAGAGAGCCATGTGTCCTCCTATAGTTCTTCTTCTGGATAGTTGGCCTTTGCTTTTCAACCAAGGCGCAATCAGGTACATATGTATGTACCTAAGATGTGGTTCAAGACTTCCAAGTTCCGTTGGCCCTGCTGCGATGTCGGCTGAACTCCGGTGGATGGCGTCACGTTCAACGACGTCCACGGTCCGCATGATTCTTGGCGTGAAAGCGACTTGGTCTGTGCTCAGCCTCACGTGGTATGTACCTACGTGATGTTCCAGCTTCTGAGCTTCCCTCACAGCTTCAAATGGCATCCCCATGCTATGCTGTCTCGCGAATTCCGTCGCATTCAAGTACCATTTTCCTCCCCAGCTTTTCGACTCATCAAATTTCATGTAGCCCCTCTTTACGGAGTCTAACGAGGCCAGGGGGAGGATATTCGTGAAACGTTGTCCGCCAATCCGCCTGGACTGGCTTTGTCACCATCGCGACATCGGCCGATCATTGGACGTTTCGTTCTGGTGAATACGAATGAGTGACCCACGACTCGCGGGCGACAGCTTCGCAACCTTTGAGCCAGGACCGGCCACATTTCTCGACGCGTCGCTGTGAGAGCTAGGAATCGTCACCGCGACATCCTGCCCGCAAATCAGTCCCGCTTTCGCGACTTTGTGTGTGTTATGCATGGCCTCGAAATGCCAAACTCATCGCCTGGCCAGCCCGGCCGTCCGGATGAACCCCAATGCTACAATTGTGGTCTTGTAGGTCACTGGGCAGTTGCTTGCCCAGAACCGACCAGAGCAACGCCCGCGTAAGCAGAGCCTGGTTTTGTTGATGCTAAGCCCAAAAGTACAAACATGTCAACTAACTTCTTCTCACTTCTTCTCAGAGGCCTGGCTGCTTGGCGGAACTCATCCAACCTGAGCCCGCCCAATGTCAAAGGACAAGGCGCCAGCTCGAGCTCGAGCTCGAGTAAACGATCAAAAGGGCCCATCATCACCAAATATGCCCCTCCCGTGTCACAGTTTCCTCCAGCATTAGTTCATGTGCCTCCGCCGCCGCCAAATCATCACCCTCATCCACACCTGCATTCACACCCGCACCCGCATCCGCCGCCACCACAACCACCGCTACCTCCTCCTCCTTCATCATATCCGGGTCAGGCTCCCCCATACCATTCATATAATACGCCGCCGCCACCTCCACCTCCTGTGCCACCGCCACCTCCACCATATACTGGCGGTTATCCTCCTTCCTACGGGTATCCTCACCCACAGTACCCAACTCCTCCCCTTCCTCATCCCACGGCTCATTATGGCCTTCCTGGGCCCGGATATAGAGGGCCACCACCAGGGCCACCACCTCTGCCTCTCAATTCGCATCCCGGAGGTCAATACCCGTCCAACGGTGTCGATGGGCACGAGTATAGACCGCGCCAGCTTCACAATCATGGCTGGACACGCTCTCCTCCTCCACCGCATTCATCGCCTCCTACTCATTCGACGCCGCCACAGACAAGGCCAGGGCTTCGCTCCAACTCGGGCCCGTTGAAACCTCCCACGTTGCCTCCAAAGCCCCCTGCGGGAATAGGGTCACATCCGCTCCCGCCCAAACCCCCCAAGAGTCACGATCAGATGAACTCTTACCAGGACCACCGGAACAAACGAAAGCTCGATCGCCACACCAAGGGACGAGAATGGAGACAGTCGGACGACTATCCAACCCAACGAAGAGCTAACTATGGCTCTCATCACGACCACGACGGTCAATTTCAGCGCTCTCCCGAAAACAGTCGGTCCAACGACTCATGGCGAGTTCAACGGCAGAGTCGTGGACCCTCAAATACGAGGAGGCAATCCCCAGTGGCTGCTGCAGCTGAACAGTCAACGAGAGAATCTGAAGGTCGTGGTGGCGGCAGACAGCCTTCCGACGAGCATGCAGCCTCTTCCACTTCTCCCGCACAAAATGCGGCTAGCAAGTCTGATGAGAATGCTTCAGCACAGGAACGAACAAGCCCTTCAGCTGAAGCTCAGGAGACTTGTGTCAGTGAGGGGGAGATTGAAGTTGATGGGACGCAAAACGGAAAAAGCCCGGAAGCTTCGCGCCTGAATGGCTCTGCTGGACACCTGGATGATTACGACGGGCCGCCATCACCGTCAGACCATGATAGAAGCAGCAGCAAGCGCTCATATAGTCAACAACAGGAAAGCATCCTTTCTGAGCGAGCGACAAAAAGACGAAGCTCAGATCAGATTTCCAAAGCGGACGAGAATAGGTCGGTAAAGCGCCGGCTCGATACCGAGAAAGACGAAGAATGTCTTTGGGATACTTTGGACGTGCCACGAGAGGCCGACAGGAGGCAGCAGGCGAGAAACGGCCATGCAGCAGCTCGGAGACGAGATTCTGGTGACTCTCGAACGTCGCGGCATTCTTCGCCCTCCTCTCAGTCATCCGACTTGAATTCTCTCGAAGCGGAGCTGCTGGGCCGACCAGTCAAGCAGAGATCCCCAGAGAGATCGAACAAACGCCGTCGTGTGGAACATGCCGACACCAGGCTTCAGCAGCCAAAACGCCGCAGAGCGACAAATACGAACTCTGCGTACAGGTAAGTAGTGTCATGGATGGAGTTTCGTTTTGATAAGCGTGATATATATGCTGACTCCTTGCTAGCCGCCGCTGGTAACTTGCCATGCTCCGACACGAGGCTCCAAAGCTGACTGCAGAACATTATCTGTACTCAGATAACCCCTACATACATATGGGAGCGAAGACCATGTGGGATGATTTTGCTATTTCACGACGACCACGACGAATTTGTATGCATGACACGGAGTTGAGGTGTCTTCCTATCTTTATTTATTGGCGCAAATGATACTTGCGTGTCCGTGTATTGTCTTTAGCTCTACGCATGTCGGCGCTGGATGCATCTCATATATTGCTTCACATGTGGCAGAGTCAAGACCACAGACTCTGCATTCTTCGGTTATTTGTTTTTATTTTTTGTTCTCAATTCGTGTTCCCAAATTGTAGAGCCTCAATTTTTCCGTGGTGGTCAAGTGCGATTGGAGCTGTCGATTCGTACGAGGAGAATGAGAGACATTCTTGGTCCTGCCCCGGGCATGAATTCTCGATGTCTACGGTCTGTACAGTCTGCCAGGTTTTGTTACTGATGAGGCTGCTGAAGTAGTGTATGCAGAAGGAGGAAGCAGGAAATGGGTAGTCAAGGGGCTTGGTTAAATGAATTTGAGTGTTTCTCGTCTATGGGGATCGGACCTTCAAGACGAAACACTTGGGTATGATGGCGTTATGCCATTTTGCTACTGCCACCATTCGATGTGACATGCATACTAAAGACGAAGCGTGGGCAAAGAACTTAACACCTGAAATGAAACCACTCATCCGACACGATCAGTGGCAAACAGTCACTCGCGCGTCTGTACTGTATTTTCTTTCACCTTCCTCTTCCCCTTCCCGCGCTCCTCTTGGTATATGGTCGGTCTTTTACCTAGCCTGGGACGGACTTCTTCGTCTTCTTTCCTCTTCTATTTCCCCTCTTTTTGCTTTGTTCCCCATTTGTTCTGAATTTTCTCTCACCTTCTTCTTTCCACTGCAGTTAGCCTCCGCATACAGAGAGAGGGGGTCACGGACAGAGAGGACAGTCGTGCGTTGGTGAATGGGTGCGTAGAGCTTGCGACATATGTACGGGAGAGGGTTGTCAAGAGTTAAAGGGGGAAAAATCGAATACATAGCAAAATCACGTCTTGCAGCATATCGAGAAAGAGACTGCAGGATGTGTGATCTTGTGCGCCAGCATCGAATGAAGTAGCATTTGAGGCCAATGATCTAGTTTCGCGCTGTAATGTGCTCTGAGCCCTTATATTCGTCCTAGAGGCAAAAAGTTACTCCGTGCTTGTGCTACACAAGTTCACAACTAGTAGCTGTACTTCGTAGGCTGTTAGCCCTATTCTCCCCGTGCCTGAACTCTCTGTACTGTCCCACACAAAGCAGCTGCACTTGCCTCAAACTGCAAGGTACGTATTCCATGCTCGACTGTTGCTTCCGTCCGAGATTGTCTACACAATGAGGCAGTCGAATCCCATATCCTTCAGGTCTGTAAGCCAGCTGACGCCTGATCCAGCACCCGAGTCTTGCATCTGCCACGTGGCTCTCAACATCTTGATTGCTTTAAAGATGTAGCCCCATGGACAGATTTCCCAAATGGCAAACATGCGAGACATTGCCCACGCTCGATGGTCCGCCTCGCGCGTCTCCGCCCCGGCGATGAACAGTGGCCACGACGTGGCCTTGAAGTACGGATCGCTGTCGTCAATCTGCCCGAGATGACCGAATATGTCGCCCACAAGGACCATGGTATCAATCGGACGGACAGCTCGCACCACCGGCAGCGCCTGAAGGATATACAAACACACTGCGGAGCGGTGCGCAGAGGCTATGTGTATCCGGCTGTCAATGTCGGACACGTTGGGCAGCTCACGAAGCCGATCTGCCCAGCCGGAGATGTCAAAGGCGAGAGCCTCGTCAATGAGTCTGAGAGCTTGGTCTGCCACCAAAGCCGAATGGCTCCCGTCAGTACAGGGCGTCTCGTACGATAAGAGCGACGCGTGGAGAATAGTCTGAAGTAACTCTGGCGGACATGAGAGATAGCTGTTCACCTCGACACGTTTGATGACGGGGAGTAGCTCGAACGCATAACGAGCGATGCGGGATGCTATTGCTCCAGTTGCAAGTGTCGATCCTAGAATGTGATAACTGTGTATGTTGGCGGAGTTCCCGGTTAGCCTTCTCTGCAAAAGGACCAGAATTATTGGAAGCCCATCAACGATCACGACTTGAACCCCTTCCCCCTCCCCAAATTCTATGAGCGACCGAGACGATAAGGAGATTCATGTTACCTACATGAAGCAATCCGCCAAAACACAATCGCGCAGCACTCGGCTCGAGCCATGGCTGATCGAATCGGTGACCAAATGTGCCAGGATGATGCTTGTACCCTTCATATGCACCTGCCAGGCCTTGTCATTGTTCCGATCCAAATCGATAAGGTCAAACTTGACTAAGAAATGCATAGCCGCCAAAACCACCTCGCTTCCTGAAGGGTCTAAAGCATCGAGAACATCGCGAAGGTAGCCCAAAGCCTTTTGCTTGGCTGTCAGGGCATCGATGAGCGCTTGTCGGGAGGAAAGATGCTGTGAGCGCAACTGGACGAGATATCCGCCAGGATCGGGTAAGCCTGGGGGAATCGCGCCTATGGGCCGGAATTTATTCGACCAATGAATAGCAGAGGTTGCGATCAAGATCTGGAGAAGAAACGGGTGTTTTTGGGACAAAGGAATAAGTTCTCGGAATGGGTTACTGTAAGGTGTGTCTCTGGCGACCAAATCCTTGCATAGGCTATCCGCGACTGATGGAAACGCTCAACATTAGTGCTTGTCTCTCTACCCGCAACGAGACTCGAAAAGAAGAGAAAACAGAAGAAAAGGCAGATCTGGGGCACGGCACACACGAGACACGTACAATGTGCAAGATAGTACCTCGAGTTCCAGTCAAGGTCCTGAAACAGGGGATCTATCAGGTTGCCAGACGCGGAAAGCCCGAGCCCTTCGAGCCTTTGATATGGTTCGACAAGCTCACGCGAGCTGCACTCGTCGATGAGGTCATCAGACATAATTTTCTCTGGGCTCGTGGCATCGTGGCTGGGCTTCGCATCTGACAAAAGGAACGGTGGTGCTTGCTGGTTCTCGAGCTCACCCTCGCATGGGTCTCCGGGACGTGTTAGGGGGCCATCAGCCTGCTGAATACTCTGATCATGACATTCAACGACTGGATCGTGGCTATCGCACAGTGCCTCTTGTGCCCAAACAGCCGAAATGCTTTCTACCTCGTCTGTGTTTGTAGCCGCGCCGAGAGCTCGAGCATCAAGCACCCGAGGCTGATATTGGCCTTGACTGCTCAGTCTGCGTGCAGAAACATGAGGCGGCCTTGGAGATCCATCAAAGTCGATGGCCGGTGCCCAGACGAAGACCTTCCCGTATCCAAGACATTCCTGCTTCGACGCCGCACATTTGTGGCATGTCGGCCACGAACGATCACAGCGCAGACGTCGGCGGCGGCAGTTGTGACATGGCTTGGTGATTCTGTTGGCGAGCATCCGATGCTGCTGCAGCCCAACGCGGCCCCCGCGGTAAATCTACGAGGCGCAGTCCCACCAGAGGTTCGTCCCGTCACGTTTTGCAGGTTGTGACCGTGGCCCCGGGCTATGTATCAAAGCTTCTCCTAAGGTTCCTCTGTGGTATGGAGGCTGAACTGACGAGGGGCGAGCGCAAAAGAAGGAGACGTGGTGCGTAGGCCGCGCTTCATAGTCATAACGACGGGCAGCAGGCAAAGCAAGCAAGCACGTGTTGGCGAAAGCGAAAAAGCAGAAGCAGAAGTAGAGATCGGAACCAGAGCCAGAGCCAGAGCCAGAGCCAGAGCCAGAAGCAAGGGAAAGGCCTTGCCTGGGTCGTTGCTTGTCCCCTCCGGTGCTTGTTATCGCTTCGGCTGGGCCGATATGCCGGTCGTCCTGGGGTGGGAGCCACGGAAAAATACTCAAGAGTCAAGGATGAAGTGGCTTCGGCATCGGCCATCGTGCTTGTGTGCAAACCGCAAACCTGACGAGTCGAGGCCCGAGGGTTCGACAACGATCCGGGGGCTCGGGCCCACCATGACTCCTGAGTCCTGAGGGGTCGTGATAATGTGATGCAACTCTACCGCTGTCGCCCCTTCTGATCAAGCAAGCTTCGATGTCGTGCTCTTCGCGCGCATCGTCGCTGGTGGAAGGGGAGAGGCGGTACGCAGACGACCATTGCATGCTGGCGCAAGAAGACTAGCAACGTTTCGTGCTTCCCATCCGAGTGGCCATGCCACCATCGTGGGTGACACTGACGCAGTGACGACACGTACTGAGTACATATATGTAACTATTTTCTCCGTATCCGACACCAATACCTATTCATGTATGTACATACATCTCCGTACATACCTGGATGGTGCTGGCCCCTGGGAATCCTGGAATCCCGTACATTCCTACGCTACCTACATGCCGGGACCGGCAGATCGCCATACGGAGGTAGCTCAGTCGGCTCGGAGCAAGCAATGTCTCACCTTACTGGTCGACGCGCCTGGTCAGGCATGCCAGGACACGCGTGTCGTCTTTGACTGACGAACGAAGGGTTTTCCGCCGGTGGAGTGGACAGGCTACAGCCATGTTCCGCCTTCAGCTCCTCGAATTGTTCCTAGAGGCTAGCGCATTTCCTCTTACCATGATGAATTTGTTTAGATACATATACTCGTGAGCCTGCTACATACATAAAAAGGGCTCCCATCCACGAGTGTGTAGGATGAGAAGATCGGACACAAATTACAATCGTCGTGATCACTAGCAAGAGAATCCTACCAGCGAATATGCTCGTTTCGTACGGATGCAACCGGCCAATCACCACCGCGTTATTATCGTGAAGGTCGCACGCAGCCTGCAGGACAACACATCTCCCATCTTCATTATTACTCTGCCTAATTGAGGACTCTGATGAGGCTCTACCCGCGCGGCGCATGACCACGATTCAAGCAGAAAGGCCCGAAATTACCACCCAGCCTAGGTATCCCAGCCTCCAGGACCGTCCAGGTCGGCTCCTTGTATGTATTCTGTTATGTACGGAGTACCGAGGCTGATGATTCATGAACATGTATGTATGTACTCCGTATGTGCATACGGAGTAGGTAGCTAGGTACCTCCTACGGAGTACGCTGGGTCATAACACCTCCCGGGCTTGACATCTACTCCGTAACGAGGCAAATACCTACCGGCCCAACCCTTGCCGCCGCTCCCCACCTGCCTGTTTTGCGTTATTTGAACTTGTCAAGTTTGCTTTTCTGCTCGAAATCCCTTGATAGGTTTTTTGGTGGGGTACCGCAGCAAAGTAGGTATGTACATACCTACATACATATGTACCTATGTACTCCGTACTCCGTACCTATATACATATGTAACCTATAGGATGTCGCATAGGTAGTTAGGGGTAAAGTAGGTAAGGTTAAGGTTAGGATTAGGTGTTAGCTAATGGAATTATTGTGCGATGGCACATCACAGGGCTTTTTGTGTGGTGGAATTCTAGTAGTCAGGCGGGCTTGTGGTTGCTGTCCTTTATAAAGTACAGAGTCAGGGCATCTTCATATCCCATATATCTACAAATCGTCCGCCCCGTTGGCTCAGTGGTAAAGCGTGTCACTAGTAATGACAAGATCACTGGTTCGATTCCAGTACGGGGCACCACCATGTATTTTTGCAGGGTGGGCCCAATTTCACACCCTTCACGATACGAAGTACCTTTCTTTTTGTTTCTGGTTCTTTTGCTATCTTCAGACTTGGTGCGCGATCCTTTCTGTCCAATTTGTGACACTGGCCATGATTGAGAGAGATGGCGCAAGCGGTAGACAACGCGGTCATGGACTCATGTCACGTCCATGTAATCCTGATTTGAACGTTGAAACATAGCGCAAAGGATGGTTCAAGCTCATCAAGGAGGCTATTGACCTAGTCTACCATATTGTAGAAGCTCCTCGTCGTCTCTTTACATTTGCTCTGTCCAGCAACCATCTTTTCCTCGTCGAATACGTCCTTTGAGTCATTGTTACACGACAGCTGCAAGTCACCACCATCATCCGCGACTTCCAACCATTTCTCACTCGTTTCTGGTACGGGAAACATGGTACACAGCGCCCAGTACACCATCGATGAGACAATGAAGCCGCAAAAGAAGTTCAAATTGTACAGGGAGGTTGCGCCTTTGGGCACGTCTTTGCCGATGGCCCCAGCGAAGCCCACCACATTAATGAGTATTCCAGCAACATACGCCGTGTAGGCCCGCCAGTTAATACCGAATGTGTAATAGTATGGCCCTGTTTTTCTCGCATCATAAAGCCCCTTGACGTTCAGATACCCCTTTCTCACAACATAGTAGTCCGTGGACATGACGCCGGCGATGGAGCTGAGGAACACGCTATACGCCGACAGATATGTCGTGAAGTTGTTGGCACTGGTCAGCAAGTTGTAGGGGCACATGGCGAGACCAATAGCTGCGCAGATATACCCGCCGCGTCGAATGTTGATGAACCGGGGAAAGAGAGCCGTCATATCTGTGCCTGCTGAGACGGAGTTTGCTGAAATATTGGTGCCGAGCTGGGCAACTGCAAATGCTAGTGCAATCACAAAGACGCCAAATCGTTGTGCAGAGCCGCCGTCGTCAATGAAGTGGCCCAGCACGTCGAGAGGGTTCCATATGGGCTCGTTGTAGATGACGCTCGAAGAGGACGATACAAAGATGCCGATAATCGATGTGAATGCGAATCCAAATGGAATGGCAAGGGCCTGAGACCAAATGGCGTCCTTTGGTTCCCGGGCGAATCTTGTAAAGTCGCAGTCATTTATAATGAGCGTGGCAAAATTGGCAATCGATGCCATGATGCCTTTGACCATCTGCCAGGCCAAATCACTGCCATGGACAGAGTTGGATTTGCGGATAATGGGTCCAGCGCCTCCCGCTCGGACAAGAGCCCATATCAAGAAGGCGATACCGGCTGGTGGGACAAAATATGCCTTGACCGTGAAAAGGTGACGAATCTTGTGGACTGGGAACCAGATTGCGGGCAACGAACAAAGCCAGAAAATGAAAAAGGAGACAAAGTCGGGTGTGCTGCTCACGTTCGGGTCAAAAGGCCCCGGCATAGTCGTGCGGTCCCAGGATTTCCAGATCGATCGAATCATCAGGTACACACAGTTTCCACCGATATATGCCTGAACGCCATACCAGACACACGCTAACGCGCAAAGACTAATCGTCAGTCAAGGCCTAATAAGATCAAATGAAGTTGTATAAAGACAATCGAAAAATGAGACAGCAAGCAAGGTTGGCCCAGAAAAGAAGAGGTTCTTTGACCAGGTGGTGGTTTGAGTAATCATCATGTAAGTGGTACGTACCCATGGCTGCTCGGTTGAAGACTGGCCATAATGAGCCCCAAATGCCAAACGAGGCGCGGTTTGCAACGGGAAAGCCAATGTGGTAGACGGCACCCACACGACCATTCATGACGACAAATAATGCTGCGATGGAGTAGCCAATCCAAACACATATCCAAGCCTGCCACCATGAGAGTCCAGCAATGATCATCGAAGATGAAATCATCCAGGTATTAATGTTATAGGAATCGGCGATCCAGAAACCAACGAAGTTCCAGGCGCCCCATTGTCGGCGCTGGGATTCCACCGGTTTCAAGTCATGGTTCGTGAGCTGTCAAGAAGCCATGAGCGTACAAGTTAGAAACGGCGTCGACGCTGCGGAATCACGTCGACGTACCATGAGTTGAGTTGGCGTCAACCCCTCCTCAGACTTCAGAGCGAGTCTGTCGGTCAAGTCCTTGGCCTTTTGTGAGAAAGACATTGCGCCTGGCCGTGGATGTGGTTGGCCGGAGGGAAGGATGTTGTCTTTACACTCCCAATCGGCTTGCTTGTGAGCACCCTTCCTCTGCTGGCTTTCACGAATGCGCAGCGAAGGCCTCTTGCTCTAGGCGGGAGGCAAGTCATGGACTTATAAGATAAATTGCTGGCTTCGTTTTATCGGCAGGCGCCTACACCAACTTCACTACATCCACCTCTACATGATACGGACAAACTACCTATACCTTAGGTACCTATTGACCCTGGTGCCGGAAATCGCAGTTCTTATCGGCATGGCGTTTTCTAGTGGGCTCAGCCTATCTTGGCCCGACGATTGAGCTCGGTGTCATGCATTTGGAGAAGAAGGGCGTCGTCTGCACGGACGAGAAGTGATGAATGCAAGGAGTACTTCTGTACGGAGTAGGTACCTTTACATACATACAACCTAGGTAGGCACATATGTACATATTAAGAACGGGAGCCCTTGACTTGATCAATCCGGCCGATCGGAGCTTATCGTAGCGACGGGGCGCACGGATCGCGGCAAGATGCGCTTATCTTGTATGTATGTACAATACATACCTACATAGATAAGTACCGGTACATACTCCGCACCCAATGAAGTTCATACTCCGTATACCTAGGTACCTAGTCCTACCTCTCTTCAAGAACCTGACTGGGCCCTGGCTGAATGCCTTGTAAGTTGTGGCTGCTTGAGACCCCGCGTCGGCCCCCGACAAGTGGTCTAGTGGTCGTCTACCTACCTACACTTCGTTGATACATAATGTATTTAGGTACATTGTTAGCAAAGCTTAGGTACCTCTAGTAGGGTGAACGATATCACATTGCATGTGCATTGTGAATCGTGATCCACGAACGGCGGCAAACTTTGCACAAGCCTCGGGTACAAGTTGCAACCTGTTGTAGGTATGTACTCCGTATGTATGAACTATGTACATGGGTATCTATGTATATACGGATACATAGGTATCATATGTCCAATCAGACATATCCATCGGTTCGGGCTGATCCGCGATCCTGCTTCAGCCTTCACCTCATCAGTGGCTTTTAGACTTCCGTGTTCCGAACTTCCGATTAATAGGAAAGTCATGATCCACTTTCTCATTGAAGCCTCATGGCTTGTATCGCGCGAGACAATAGCGCATATGTACATAGATACTTTGGGACGGCGGGTGTCACCTTTATGATTCAAAAATGTATCATCTCCACAAGACACTAATCCCAGACTGCATGCTGGGCTGTCTGGACAGCATAGGAACGGAGTCAGACTACATGTACATCAAAAGTGCTCCGCATACCAGTCTCATCATGCAATGTGCTCTACAACACGTTATTCTGTGTCGTGTCGTTCGGGCGCCGCTACTTTGCCTTTATAATCCCTACCATACCGTGTTCTGCCACGCTCGACTCTAATCTCTATGCTTTTTGCTTTGATCGTGCTCAATCGTGCCGTGTGCTCCATCTTCCTCATGGTTCTCAGGATTCTGCATGCCGTCTGAGCTGGCAATGAACTCATCCCACTTCTCATTGACCGGCTTGTCGCGGGACACGAATCGCACGCGCACTCTCCTCACCCCGCGTACCTTGGCCCCAACTTGCAAGCGCACAGCGTCTTCGAGGGCCTTCACGTCATCGACCGTCCATGCGCCAGGCACAGCCAGCTCAACATCCACCAGGTAGTTTTGGCCAGATTTAACGCCGCTGATGTCACGTAGCTCTGCATCGTGGCCATCACTCACATTGGCCAGCGCGCGATGTGCTTGCTTCTGCACCGAGTTCTTCACCTCATTGTCCAGACTGCGGTCTGCCAGCTCGTACAACGCATCTCTGGTGTTTTGGAACCCCGCACTGACGACCATGATGGAAATGAGAAGTCCACCCACTGGATCTAGCCAGACTGCGTTTTCTAAGACATTGGCTCCGAGGATAGCAGCGAGTGTGACTATCCCCGTGAGGCTGTCGACTCGGTGGTGCACCGCATTTGAGGCTAGAATAGACGACTTGCGTTCCCGTGCAACTTTCATCGCTAAGAAAGACTGTCAGTGAGGGGTCATGACACAGATGACGAAAAAAAGACAGAAAGAGCAACGACGTACTCGCATGATACAACCATTCTTTGATGAAAATGGTACCGGCAGCTAACCACACCGCGTGGATACTCGGAATGTCCAAGTCGGCTGGACTGTGAGAATGGCTATGGCCGTGACCAACATGCTCAAAAATGTGATGCGCCCCCTCGGGGTTGAAGTGCCCGTACAAACTGATAGCGCTCTCCCAACCCATGTACAAGCCACCAACCAGCAACATGCCTGATACACCGAGTGATCCCAAGCTTTCCACCTTGCCAAAGCCCATGGGAAACCGATCGTTGGGGGGCTTCGAGCTCCACGACACCGTTAGCAGAGTCAAGATATCAGACGCGAGATCCGCAAGACTGTGCCAAGCATCCGCTACCATGGCCCGCGAATTGAAAGCCCATCCGCCGATGAATTTGGCAATGGCCATGCCTAAGTTGGATAAAAGACCCAAGCGTGTGATGCGTACCCCCGGGTCGCTGGTATTCGCCGAGGTGAGATATGTGTTGTCATGATGGTGGTGATGGTGTCCGAAGACCGAGTGACTGTGACTATGGCTGTGACTATGATCGTGATCGTGATCTTGGCCGTGGTCGCCGTGTTGCCGAGTCTGCTTGAGAGCCGTCCCCATGATGGTAGGAAGCGTGCAGAGGCGGCCGCGTACAGGGGCCAGATGAAGTAGGTCGCAGCGGGCAGTCGCAAAGCTGAGGACGAGATCGGGCGTCGACGGCGACGAGGCCAATGGTGAGAATGACGGGGCCTTGGACGCGCAGTACACAGCAGCGGTCGAGAAGCAAGCGTGCGCGGCAAGGCACCTGATCGACGAGAGGCGAATACACGACGTCGAAGATGAGCTCTGGGTGGTGCGGCGTGCCTGGAAGCGGAACGAGAGGCCAGATGGCGGCGAAGGTCGATGTGTCCTCAAGACCCCGAAGCGGCCGCCGCGCACACCACCACTCAGAGTTGCAGTTGAGGAGCAACGGCAAGTGGCATCGACGCAGCTGCCGTGCGAGCCATGGCGGAGACCGTTGTTATTGGCGGGGGTGGAGACCCGCCCAAGGCTTGCGCAGCGCCTATTGGTGGAGCGGGGCGCGCCGTGCGCTGTGCAACCCGCTACGCACCGCGCCGCCACGCCGGTGGAGCGCTGGACCTGCGGCACAATGCAACTCATCCGCGTCTTCGGTTCGAGTGATTGAGTCCAATTGCGAGCAAACTCGACTTAATCAGAAGGCAGATGGACGATTGTTGACTCTGCATCTGCTCCGGACCACGCCGTAGACCTGTCGGCGACTCCTATTCCTTTGTCGTTAGCAGCTCTTCGCAGTCAATGTCGCTTCACCGGCCTTCGCGCTGCTGTACTAGAGTCCCGAATGCGCTTTTGAAGTCTCGCTCGGAAGTTGACGCGACGTGGAGTGGGGTCGTCGATCGCTGATAGTGATGCGTCGTAGGCTGTAGGCTATAGGATGGTATGAGCCGTATCGTATTCGCGCATTCGATGACATGTGCAGTACGTGAGCGTTGTTGCCCAGATGCTGTTTCCACGGGCGGATGAGGAAACATGAAGAAGTTGTTGGGAACAAGACCGGAGGACGCCTCGCACAGCGCGCAAGATTGTTGATGCATGGGCTGATCAGTGATCACTGATGGCCCTTCGATACGCGGCTGAAGTCGCTCCGTAATTGGTCCAATCCGCCAAGTGGTGGTCTGAGACTCTGAGACGAAGCGTGTCTAGGTACCTACGTACGTACCTATGTATCATGTAAGGCATGTAACGTCGACTTCACAAGTTCACCTGCCTATCCAATCAACCGTCCCTTGCCAATTGACTTCCTTTATGTCAGCGCAGTCGCGAGCTGATCTCGTCTATTTTCCCCTCTATCGAGTTCTTCAAGCCTCAACACGCTTCAGCCTTCAGGGGCATTAGGTACCTAGGTACTCCGTAAGTAGGTACATATGTACATAGGTAGGTACCTACTGTACTGGCAGTGCAGTGGGGCCAGTTTAAGCGGTGCCTTGGGTCACTGGGTGCATTCACCCACGTCATGTATTCCGCACAAGCGCATGCGATCAGGAATACGTGAAGACTACGGAGTAACTACACCTCACGATCGCCTCGCCAGCTGTTTTCTTTCCTAGGTAAAAAAATTCGCATGGTATTTGAATTCATCTGATTGCCTCCATTGCAGCCTCGTCATTGTTCATTGTGGCTGACAGTGTGAGAACTAAGGCTTGCTGCTCAATGACCTCATCGGTCTCGTCAGGTCTACGATAACAACATCGTTACCTCGAAAATAGGCGATCCACCGCGTGTTTCAGAGGTACAGCCATTCCAGGCTGCACAGATATACTATAACCTGCAATGAGCAAACTGCGCATGCGAATTCCTTACACGGACATCTTACCAGCTCCTACCATCATTCCCTCGACTGCTACAACTTTTCAAGGAGGCCTCTCGGCCTTACTCAACTTCTTCCAGACGCCGCCCTCGGGCCATCTCCCCGACTCGACCGTTGTTCTCACCGGCGCAGGGCTATCAGTTGCGTCTGGTCTCGCCGACTACCGCGGCGTCAAGGGCACGTACAGAGTGAACAAGACCTATCGCCCAATCTACCACTATGAATTTGTGAGCAACCACGAGGTGCGCAAACGATACTGGGCGCGCAGCTTTCTGGGTTGGTCTTCACTTGACAAGGCGCACCCGAATGCGGGGCACTACGCGATCAGGGACTTGGGGAAATTGGGCTTAATCCGCAGTGTTATTACGCAAAACGTTGATTCATTCCATCCCAAGGCCCACCCGCAGATACCTTGCCTAGAACTACATGGCTATCTTCGAGCTACAGTTTGCACCAGCTGCACGACGGAATTTTCTCGCGAGCGGTTCCAGCAAGACTTGTCGCGGCTGAATCCTCGTTGGGCAGCACTTCTGGCAGAGGCCACGGCCTCGGGTGCTCTAGACACGGAAAGTACGGAGGAGCGGAAATTTAGAGGCCTAAAGGCCAACCCGGACGGCGACGTGGATCTACCAGAGGCTCCGTACACGACGTTTCGATATCCGCCATGTCCAAAATGTCTAGCCGATCCTCCGAGGAATGCATCTGGTGAGCGGCATGTGGTTCGGGCTGACGCGGACGGCGCGTGGGCTATGCCGAGCACGGCTGGTGTGCTCAAGCCGGCTGTCGTCATGTTCGGAGAGAGCATCGAGTCCCAAGTGAAGACTACCGCAGAAGATAGCATTGATCGTGCTGGCAGGCTTCTCATTCTCGGGACATCTCTTGCGACCTACTCGGCATGGAGGCTGGCGAAACGAGCAAGAGACCGCGGCATGCCCATCGCCATAGTGAATGTGGGTGGCGTGAGGGGAGAGGAGACTTTTTTTGCCGACGTGGATCCTCATCAGAAGGGAGAACGCGCCGTCCGAGTTGAATTGTCCACAGACGAAGTGCTGCCGGCCCTGGTTTCTCGGCTGAGAGAATCTGATGCCGTCTCTCACTATCACCCCGTGTCGAGACAAGAGTCGGCTATCTTCAAGGATATGATGTCTTGATTATTGAACACAATTTTACATTGTACTATGCAATATGTATGTCAAAGGAACAAGATAGGAGGTGTCAAAAAAAGTTGCCGAGCGTTGACGACCGTGGCTTCGTCGTGGAAGGCTCTTCTTGATCTTTCATCAGCGGTTGTTTTGTTGTCGTGGTCGTATCTTGCGCCGCCGGCAGTGTCGCCGATTCTGCTCCTCGATTCATCGATTCACTGCCTACCGCTCTTAACACTGCAAGACATGGGTTAGTGACTGGTATTTTTCCTGTCAAGACGAGCGACGATTTATCTGACACGCACGTTCTGCCCAATCGAGATCCTTTTGCGCCTCATCGACACCGCCCAGGATCTCATCCCCATCAGCCTCCTCCCCATTTCGAAGCCTTCTCAGAGTTTCGTGCAGTCGCGCTATCTTGAGCGACGACTGCCGATCATATTCCTTAGACTGCTTCCGCAACGCAATCATCTGGATCGGCATGGATCCAATAAGTATGAACATGTTGATGAAAAACGTCGCTGGATTCCATTCCTTCGACTTCTTCCCATTGCCGTGCTTGCGGTTTTCCTTCCGAAAGGGCTTCGGGATCAAAGATTTCCAGAAGGCCGGATCAGCAACGCTCAGGGGCCCGGTGCTTGAAAAGCGAAGGCCGCCCAGGGGTGGAATGGAAGCTCGCGTTCCAATACACACGCGACTGGCACAGAGTGCCGGAAGCGTAAGTCGGCGCGTCTTCATGTTTGATGATTCGAACCTGACCGAAGGCGTCGTCGATGGCTTTCTTTTCGTGTCGTCGATGGACTTCGCAAATTTTGACGCCTCACAAACTGCCTGGAAATCAGGCACTAGGTACCTAGGTACCAGTACGTCGTCCGCAAACGGTTGCCCCGGACAACGCCCGACATTTTGCCCCACTCAAACGGTCCCATCTTCCACTGCATCTCAACACCAAATCCTAACAAACCGAAGCGGATTGTTTTGCACTTGTAGTACTAGCTCACCGTCATCGGCATACAGAATCGCATATTGTCTTTTCTAGGTTTGGAAGGGGAATTCAGCCGCCCTTGCATCTGTTTGCATCTTTTCTAGCGTTTTCGAGCCCACGACTGTTTTTTACGTTGCGACGAACGACATGATTACTTCACCACGCACGCCACACACAAAATAATATCCCCATGGCTTCGTTACAAGCTTCTTCCGACGCCGTCAAGGCGGCCATCTCCTCCACTACGACATGCACGCCAGCCACTGTCGTCAGTCTCAAGGAGCTCCTCCTTGTTGAGTCCGATTCATCCTGTTCATCTTCTGCTTCCTCGTCGGCGACCCGTCCTACAAAATCCGCCGCTACTGCGAAATCCAGAACCGCTACCGCGACGAAGAAAGCAAACTCGCAACGCGGGCAACTAAGCGCAAGGGACAGGACAGTTTTGGCCACACAGGTTATCAATTTGGCGTTAAAGGCACTCACAGAGGCTGCGAAGCCGCCATCCACGCCTCGCAAACCGACTGAGAATGCTTGTCTGCCCGAGTCGAAGCGGAACTTGCGTCGGTCTCTCTCAACTCCCTTGTCGCCGATCCAGCCGAGAACCCTGAATAGGGTCGCAACGACGACGAGCTTCTGTACAACCAAGCCGAAACCTACGCCGCCACCAGCACAATCCACGGGATGTCTGGCTACGGTGGAATGCGCGCGCGCGGCATTCGCTTGCCTCCGTTCCATGAAATCTGCAGCTCAGGATCCCCAATATGACTTTCAAGTGGAAAGCGGCATGTCGGCATTCATCGGAAAGCTTCTGAGTCTGAACCTACACGATCAAGCCTTGAAGGAGATGAGAGTATTGAAGCGTCGACTGGAGCCGGCCGCGAAAACAGAAACCGCAAAAACAACAAAGCCAGCGCCTAGCGAGAAAACGACCGTTGCGGCAGAAATTGCAGACTTGCTCGAATTTAAAGGAGGCTTTTCTCAAGCCACGCTGCCCATCATCACCACTCTGCAAAGTCAGGTCCTCAAGCTTGTCTGTGCCACGAAACGACCATCTCATATCGAAGCACTGCTACCAATGCTCTGGGAAGAAAATCCCAGCAGTCCGATCATGTTGCTGCTCAAAATGGCGGAGGGCGGAGAAAAGCAGTCCCAAAAGGCTTCTCGTCAGCTAGCCGCTGTGTCTCAGACTCTCTTGTCAATGCTGCCCAGTATCTCCATCCAGGACGATGCAGTAGCCACGAATTGCCGGCTGAGTCCGAGTCCACTCGTCGTCTTTGAGCTGCAGTCATTGTCTTTTCGCACTCAGCTGCGATGGTGGAAATTGGCAGGCCACAGGGGCAACATTGACGATGAAGTCTTGACACCCTTCAGTCGATGTGCTCGTGCCTTTGCCAGACGACTAGCCGACGACAACTTGCTCTACCAAACGCTATCAGCAGCGCATGATGCGCTCACCCAGATTATACGCCTCAACAAGCATGAGCCATCAACCTCCTCCAAATCTCCGCTCGCAAGCATTTACCAAGTTCTAGGGTCTGTGGCTCATGCTGCTCGACAATACGACGGAGCCTGCTGCTGGTTCGAAAGACTCAAATCGTCGCTCTCCCATGTTACCGATTCAGCTGTCATGGTGTGCTCCGTTTCAGCTCGAATACTAGCATCCGCTTTGAAAAAGCCAGAGTTGGATTCCGGGATCGGGCAGTTGCTGCAGGAAGTCACGGATAGCTTGGGTGGCAGTTTGAGCGGTACTGTCAGCGAGCTCAATGAGCTTCTTGAAAGTCTCGCAGCTGTGAGACGATCCGTCGTTGGGCTCCTGATGAAAGAGTCAGACCTAAAGAGCGAATGCAAGTCACTTGACCAAAAGATCAGCGCTTTACTGAAAACCTTTATTCTGCAATATCCACGCTTCGTTCGGCGATGGATGGGCACAGCCCCGAGCAAAGACGCCCCGGCGAAGCAAACCCTACAGTTTGATCAACGAAGGCAAGCTATTCTCCAGTCGATCAACCAAACGCTCGATGCTACCCTCATGGTGGTCAAATCTGAGATTGCGACCCGCGGCATTGAGTGGCAGCAGATGGATGACGTTCTTCAAAATTGCGCCACTCTGCTGGAATCTGTCTGCGATGCAGCCATCTCCTCCACCAGAATGGAGCAACTTGGGACCTATCACGTCAAAATATCGACTTTGTATTTTTCCAGGTTCTTGGAGCTGCGCAAGATGAAAGATCGATCCAAAGATCTGAACAAGCAGCTCCTTCAATCCTTGAGTCGTTCAATCGACAGTGTGAAGGACCGGTCCTCCGTCGACAAGGAAAAGGCGCAGCTGTCCATGAAACTCGAATTATTTGCCGATCTCTGCAAAGGAGCAGGCCGGAGTGAGGACGCAGTGGCAACTCTGCGTTCCATCTGTACCAATATGGCCGAAGATGGCGTCCTTTCCGACGTCGCCACAGCTCTGGCGACACAGTCTCCCGCTCTGGCGTGGGCATCGACCGAGAAAGCCTCTTCCCTATCGCGGACTCTACGCTCAATTGCGAAGCTGGACAAGTCGTGGAATGACTGGACTTTCTTCCTTCCCGAACAGGAACGTGCGGCCGTGCTCGAGCATCTCATGCATCTGAGCGCAGAGCTATGCTCTCCAGGTCAAGTTCTTCGCCTCCACGATCCCAGTCCGGCTGCCTTGCTCCGTATATACACTATCGACAAGTACCCCGTGCGACGATTTCGTGTTCTGCTTCACCTGCTGTATCAGAACTTCGGACAGGAAGAGGAAGTGGAGGCCATCTCAGAAAGCCTGGGCCAGACTGTCGAACAACTCCAAAAAAGGGACAACGCCGAGGACAGCGGTCTTGCGCATTTTATTCCTCATCTGCAGGCTTGTCACTCCTCGTTGGTTGCGTTGGTGAGCAGCCAAGAGTCCTTCCCGGCTGCGATTATTGGCGAAAATATTAAATCCTGGAAATCTATGCTAGATAGTTGCGAATCCAGAGAGGAGCTTTACGCCATGATCGACGACCCAGATACATTGATCGACTTCTTGCAGGCCTTGAAGGACCTTGCCGATCTGCGAGGCGAAGCACAGCTTCAAATCGCCATTCTCGAATTAGCGATCGCGTTGTCCAGGGCCGTGGCAGGACCTGCAGGCTCATCGCAAGACGGTATAGTTCTGTGTCAAAGCCACCTAGCCATGCAATACGTCAATATCGGCAAGTTCACACAAGCCTCTGAAGCGCTGCAGATCTCACGAGATCTTCTCCAACAACAGGAAGGGATATCGCGAAGAGTCGTCGCCGACTTTTATTTATCCCAGGCTGAGTATTCTGCCGGCATCGGCGACTGGGAAGAAGCGTAAGTATTCTTCATTTTTTTGTCGCCCCTTTCTTGAGTCTTGAAGCTGGCATTTGACACTAACGTCTCATAGATCGGACTACATACAGAGAGCAAATACGATATGCGGGGACTCATACTCGACCTGGGCCCAGTCTAAGGCTCAGGCCAACGTGATGTTATCGACGCTGGCTCTCATCCAGTCTACAGTCTCTCTACAGACTGGCAACATTGACGACGCGCTGTCAACAATCAAGACCGGTGTTCGGACCTTATCTCATGACTGGGCTAGACTCGAGGCAGCGTTCTCCAATCCCGATTCCAGCGTATCGGACGCGGATGAGAGCAGCATAAGCAACATCGATATGAAGTCATCCAAGCGCCGAGCAAACGGCCCTCGATTTTGGAGTCTGGCTGCTCCACTCCTACGGTCTTGTCTCCACATCTCGTCGGTGTATGCCCATATTGGCATGTTTCAGGAGACGGTGTATTATGCCGACTTTGCGGGCAAGATTGCTGAGAGCACCCAATCGTCTCTGTATCGGGCCCAAGTGGCAACATGGACTGGTTCGATATACCTGAAAGCAGGGCGGCTGCCGAAAGCGCTCGAGATCTTGGAGGGGGCTCAGGACGACATGCCCCGGGATATTTGCTCTGCGCGAGTTCAATTCGCGTGCAAGCTGGGCGAGATGTATTCGGAGATGGGCCAGGAAGAAAATGCCGACAAATGTTTTACCATTGCAGAAGAGACGCTGGACCTACTGAGCGGGGGTGGTAGCAATAGAGAAGACTCAGCAGAAAGAGCTGTTTGTACCAATGCCGCAGGCAAGGCCAAAGCTGCACCGGCGAGGACCACGAGAGGTGGTAGAGCTACTAAGACGAGCAAGGCCGCGACGACGGCTACGAAAACTGCGTTGTCCAGCACTGTTGCGAAAAGAACTACCAAGCGGTCAGGGGCGGCGCCGGCCAAATCGCCACCAGCTCAGGACGTTGGCCAACCTCCGCAGGATGTGTACCTGTCATCTCTCCTTGCCGCCGTCCTTGTTTCGCGGGCTTTGGGTTTCATACAAAAGAAAGACTGGGCGTTGGCTTTATCAACTCTAGAACAAGCCAAAGAGCTCCCGAAGCTCGTTGGAGCACTCACTCAGGAGCGAGTCATCACAGCTGCCAGCCTCATTGGCCATAGTATGGAGCAAATGATTTCGGATCCGGTTTTCTCCGTCATGCAAGATTCTACAATCTCGTTTCCCGCAGTCTCGTGCGGCGTGGACAACAAGACATCTCTCGACAAGAACAGTCCCGTCGTGTCGCCGCCCAGACGTGGACGCGCCACGGCACAAAAGACTATCAAGTGCAAAGACGGTCCGGCCTTTGCGGACGCGCTGAGGCAGGCCCAGGATATTCTGATCAACACCCACGGATCTACATTGTCAATCTCCGATAGTGCCATGGTGCACCGTCTGTCTACGCTGCTGCAAAACACCCTCATACTCCTATCTGCAACAACGGCTGCCAAGTCAAAGGTTGTTCTCTCGTCGGCATTTGCTACAGTGGCCGTCGATCTGGGCCGCAACATTACGTGGACACGCGAGCAAAACACCTTGACGGCGGCTCCTTGCTCCGGACCTCTCATCCGATGTCAGAGCGGATCGAGTCAGCAGCCGTCCGCCGAACTGTCGACCACGGGAAGCGCAACAACGGAGGAATTCCAGGATCTATCGACATTTTACAAGACATATGTGGATCTACTTCCCAAGGAGTGGTCCGTCATCTCCTTATCCCTGAGCGACAACCGCCACGACTTATCCATCACCAAACTACAGGCTGGACACAGTCCCTTCATCTTACGGCTCCCACTTGAACGCGCCAACGGCCGCGACGCGCATTCCGAGGTCTTCAATTTCGAACACGGACGCGAGGAACTCATTGATATCATCAGACTCGCCAACGAGACAAGCCATTCCGCACGCGACTTTTCTGCCAAGAACGAAAGAAACGCCTGGTGGGCCGAGCGAGAAGCCCTGGATACCAGACTCAAGGAGCTGCTTCTGACAATTGAAACGACTTGGCTGGGAGGCTTCAAGGGCATCTTTTCGCAACACCAGCGACGGCCGGATCTCCTGGCCCGTTTCCAAAAGAGTTTCCAAAAGACGCTGGATCGGAGTCTTCCTTCTCGAAGTCGAATGCGGGGTAACAAGAGGACAACAGCGGCTAAGACGAATCAGCCTGTTAACCTTGATCCTCGAATTCTAGATTTGTTCATTGCGCTGGGGGATCCGACGGATCCGGATTGCGAGTACGATGAGGCATTGAATGATTTGCTGTACTTTGTTGTGGATATTTTGCAGTTCCATGGAGAGAGGAACGCGTATGATGAGATTGACTTTGATGCCATGGTGGTGGAGGCGTATGATGCTCTCCGGGGGTATTATTCAGCGGCCAAGTCGAAGGGGGGCTCGGGCTCGGACTCCAGCTTGGGCTGCGGCTTGGACTTGGAGAGAGAGGAAGGCAGTCACACGATACTGGTGCTGGACAAAGCGCTGCACGCGTTTCCCTGGGAGTCATTGCCGTGTATGCAGGGACTGGCGGTAACGCGGGTTCCATCACTAGCTTGTCTGCGGCAGCTCATGACGCAGTCTAATCTGTCATTACCACTGAGCAGCACATCCTCCAACAATTCCGACGATCATAAAGACGACGACGACGACGACGACGACGACGACGATGATGATGACGATGATGATGATGATGAGAAGGAGGATGGCGCTGGCAATACAACGCGTAGCCGACGACACCACGTCTCCCGGTCCGCAGGAACCTACATGCTAAACCCCTCATCTGACCTCAAGCACACCCAGGAATTCTTCCAACCAGCCCTCCAAACCTTACCGAACTGGACCGGCATCACCAACAAACGGCCCAGCGAAGCCGACTTCGAAACTGCCCTCTCCACATCAGATATCCTCCTATACTTTGGCCACGGCAGCGGCGCGCAGTACATTCGTGGGAAAACCATCCGGCGACTTCCCCAGTGCAGAGCGGCGACCTTTTTAATGGGCTGTAGCTCTGTCTCGCTGACCGAAGCAGGCGAGTTTGAGTGCTACGGCCCGGTGTGGAATTACATGCTCGCGGGGTGTCCCTCCGTAGTTGGCACGCTCTGGGACGTGACGGATCGCGACATTGACCGGTTCGCGGGGCGGACTTTTGAGGAATGGGGCCTTTTCTCGCGGGGAACGTTTCAGGAGGGGGACCGGAAGGGGAGAGGCGGTGCGAAGAGTGGCAAGGGGAAGGCAAAGGGCAAGGCTCGGGATAAAAACGGAGGGAAGGGCGCTGAAGATGGGCAAGGGGATGTGGATATCTCACAGAGTGTGGGGGGGAGCTCAGATGAGGCTTCTTGTTTCTCGTTGTCGTTGCCAGAGGCGGTGGGCCGGGCTAGGGAGGTTTGCAAGTTTAGGTATTTGAATGCGGCGGCGGTGGTGGTGTATGGGATACCGGTGTATGTTGGGGCGTAATTGTAGGTATGTAAACTTAGATATGTACCCTGTCAGTGGAGTTGGATAAGAGTCTTGTATTTTGCGTGACGTATTCTGGATGTCTGCGTGACACGTACCTATTGTTCATAATGTTACTATGTACCTATAATTCTTTTGGGGGTGTAGGGACCTGGGAACATGACAAGAGGGAAATGGTACGTACCTACATAGCTTGTTGTACATGCTTTGGTTTGGGAAAGGGATGGAGGTATGTACATCTGTATGTACAGAAATACAACACATCAACATGCAGACAGAGAAACATACATGTAACACCCACAATACATTCTACACAGTGACACACTGATAGCACACAAGCACACGCGCGAGCGTACAGCCAGCAACGAACCCACAATATGTAGAAGTTAATGTACCTAATAACAGAGAACAGCTCTGTGGAGGTAGATCAGTTGTACATAACTTTGTACATGAACCACACAGGCATGCGCATATTCGCTGATATCCCGGCCTACCCGGGACAGAGCAGCCCGGGTCTTCGGCTTCCAGGCACAGTGATGTCCAATTTGGTCCCCCCAACACACGGGTCGAGAGCTGAGATACGATATAGATCACGTTAATAACGCGCCGTTGACACAGAAATAGGCAGTATACATGAGTCTCTCATTCCCAAATGGATTGTGGTGTGGCACCACGAGTGTGACGGTTACCCGTAACTGCTCTGTCCGTCGTTTGCATGTACCTATATATCCCGCACTAAGCTGGTTCTCATCAGCTTAGTGTTCTGAC
>QEQW01000690.1:0-13713 GCA_004016085.1 Claviceps quebecensis
GGGCAACATCGGCTCCTTGCATGGAGGGAGGGGGGGTGATGAGATCTGACGCGATGCGATGCGATGCGATGCGATGTTAGGGCTTCCTAGTGATATCGAGGTAATGAAAGGGCGGCAAGGCAGGCAGGCAGGCAGGCCTCACTGCGTTGCACAAGGCGGGAATCGGGATACATTGTTTGTGGCAGCAGCGCGAACACTGGTGACTGAACAGAATTGGTTGTGCATCGGATCGGAAACTAACACAACATAACGTTATGCCAGAGCTGTGCTGCCGCCTTTTCCCCCCCTCTCGTTTCCCATTGCAACCGAAGCCGGAGTGAGCCTGGGCTGGGATAACTAGAAGATTGCGTCGTCAGGATGTCGTCGAAATGGACCATACACAGACACAGACACAAACACAGACACAGACACAGACACAGACCATAGAATAGGCCACCCAGTCCATCCCACCACAGACGCACCACAGTCCACGCTCAAGTTTCCGACAAAGTCACTCCGTAATTATTACGTTGATCTGCTGCTTCGTGCTTTGTGCTTTGTGCTCGCTCGTGCCATCTCCGTGCCGGTGCAACACATCTCACAACTTGAAGCAGCCATCCATCCCATCCCATCCCATGATTCCAATCCCATACCTAGCAGCCGCACATCATATGTAGCATGTGAGATTTCCTCCTCTCCTCTCCATTCATCTGCCACCACGCATAGCCATATTGTACCTGAAACCATAAGCCTCTCCTCTCCCCATTGGGTACCTACTTAACCGACAAAAGAACTCTCTCCACAAAAAAGAGTTAGAATGTACAAAGGAAATAAAATAAAATAAAACGCCCGAGTATGCCAAAGATGTTTCGCCATGGATAAAGAAAAAAAAAACATGTGAATAGACAGCAAAGTATCCATCCCATCCGAGAGCGGCAGGGTGGCCTACAGCATATTGCATAAAAACAAAAAGATCCCATCAAACAAAAGAGAACATCAAAATTCCTCCCAAGACCGCATAGATAGATAAGACGAGAAAGGGAAGAACAAAACAATCGCTAGCACAGACAAGTACGCAGCGAGTAAAAAACAAGAGGGCCCCCAACAAAGAGTAAAAAAAGACGTGATTACAATGTGCAGGCGTCGTAAGTGAACTGAGGTGCGGTGAGGCGGTCAAGTGAGAACGCATCCCATCTCGTGCCATATTCGCCTGTGTTCGGCGTGTAAACGAGATGTAAGAATGCGTCACCGATCCCTTCCCCTAAGTCCGCCCCGTCCGCAAACTCATCCATCCTCGGCAGCCGCTTTTCTCCCCGATCGCGCTTCCAACTGGCGCTTTCTCTCGAGTTTCGCATAGTGCAGCCCACACGCGTTGCAGAGCGTCCTTGCACCATCAGGCCCGCGCCTCCATTCTGGCGTGTCGATTCGGTTGCAGCTATGACATCGTCCCGGCGGTGCAGCGCGCTATCCGAGAAGCAAAGGAAACCCCCCAACACGGTTAGTTTCTGCGCTTCACTAGCCGATAACTCTGTGCTTCCTTGATCCGTAGTGTCCATGACTTACCCCGCGGCGTTTCTTCACCTCGCTCATTGCGTACTGGCCCTTTGTGCTCGCATCAAACATGACCATATCCGGGTGATCCTGCTCGGGTGATGGCTTTGCCTTGTTTCCTTCGCGGACACGCTCGCTTTGGATGGATGCCTGGACGGATTCTTTGACGTGCTCGAGGGATTGTCGGATGAGGTCGGCATTGGCTAGCATGTCGTGTACCTCCCGCTCTGTGGGCAGTCTCTCGGGAATGGGATGCGAGCCGTGTTGTTCCTGAGCAATTCGACCGTACGCTTCGGCAAAGTTGAAGATGGTCCGTGTGGAGGAGGCAATCTGCGCGGAGCATGTCCCAGTTAGCATGCAAATCTAGTAAGTAAAGCCGTCATGAACCAGGACCCTTCCGCATCTTCAACGGCCAGGAGGAGCGAGGGGGGAACTATCGCAGAGGAACTCTGGGGAAAAATGACACTAAAACGTCAGGTAATCATACCCTGCTGAGTGAGTCCTGGTAAGCCCACGCTTCGAAACCGCGACCGACTCCGTGATCGTATCGTGCGCGATTCGCATAGTCGGCTTCGTCGTGACGTATCGGGGTTCCTCGCGGATCGTAATGTCCCGGTGGTGGTGGTGGGGGTGGTGGTGGAGGTGGGCCGGGATGGCGAGGAGAGATCGGATAGACCGGAAGAGAAATCGGATGACCAGTAGGATGGTGGTGTCCGGAAGGGTATGGATGAGATGTGTGTGAATGAGGCGGGGGACCATGGCCGTAGGCTCCGTTGGGTGCATGAGGATCCGACGTCGGTTGAGGTTCATTTAAACGCATATGATGCAGTGGCAGGTCTGATTTGGAAGGTGGAGTCGATCGACGGTCGGTGACGGGGGGTAGACTGTGCCGCCCATTGAACGGCGGGCGAGGAGACTCTGAAAAAGGCGGCAGAGTATCTTGTCGCGACGAAAATGATGACGGGGTATGGAGCGATTGAGGAGAGTGCTTCTCTGCGTCGGCGAAATGGCGAGCTGCTGAGGGAAACGGTGAGGGCAGGCCTGTCCCATGCGACATGCTCGACTGTGAGTGTGAGTGGTGGTACTGGCCCGGCCTCGTGCCAGAAATGACTTCAGAGATGGATGGCAGGGATTGTCGACCCGGCTGCTCCTTATCGTCAGGCAGCGGCCTTCGATGCTCAGAAGAAATCATGGTCGAAGTGGACGATGCGGTAGCAGCAGCTGGCGCTAGAGCCGGAGCCGAAGCCGAAGGCGCAGACGTCGGTGCCCCTACTGGATACTGGTGAAAGCTCGGATGAAGAGGAGAATGAGGGGAATGAGGAGGATAATGAGACGCGGGAGCGAGCACAGCGGCGGCGGCCATGGAAGGCTGTTCGCGATATCGTCTTTCGAGGTGTCCTGGCTGCGATTGGTAAGCAGCCTCCGGGGTGAGGGTGCGTTGCGGTTGTTGCAGATGCGCTTGCTGCCGCGGATGTTGCTCAGCAATGTTGGCAGAAATCGGGTGAATACTAGAGAGACACGCGGTCGACAGTCAATATCGTCATGTGAAGGGGGATGGATGGATGGCTTTCACCCAAGCCAAGACCAAGAGCTGCGTGGAGTTACAACTCTCGAGCCGGAACAATGCAGTGGCGTGTAGGACGCACCTAGAGCGGGATCCAGAGTCACCTGGTTCCATAGCGCGCGTGGCAAGGGACCGAGGGGAGATCTAGAACGAAAATCTAGGCCTGTTGACACATCGAGCTGAAGTTGCTTTTTTGAGTTCTTCAGACCGCAGACCAGAACAGCAATCGATTATATGTGGCCGAGCTGAAGATGGCGAGTAGGCAAGCCGCAAGATAGACCACAAACGTCGCAAGAAGCTGGGCTAGAAATCGGCAAAATCCGTCTTTGTGAGCCGACAGCTGTTACGGCTGTAGTCTCGTAGTGCTGGAAGTGCTAGACGGGATAAGGGGTTATCGAGACCAGTGCGATGACAGTGCGATGGGAAGAAGGAAGCAAGAAAGGAGAAGTCGGAAGGAAGAATTCGGCAATCAAGTGAACAAGAGGAAATAGGAACAAGGGAAGAATAGTAATATAATAGTGTAGGAAAAAAAGGCATCGGTGCCGATACGACCCGTCAGCCACCAACCAGCAAAAAGCAGCCTAGGATCGCCTGGGATCGCCTTGGGATCGTCTGGGATCGTCCGAGAGCGCCTGGAAGCGCGCCTGGCATGGGGGACCGGGGTTTGACTTGGAGGAGATCTGACGCGATGGGCCATCAATCAACCTCGTGGTGGGCGGGCCAAAAGGCGACATGGCAGACACGGCCGCACTGAGACGATGGGAACGGCGTCAGCTTCTGTTCCAGTCTCTGGGGGCCCCCAGGTCGGCTCAGGTCCCATCTGTGTCCATCTCTGTGTCCATCTGCGTGTCCATCTGGGCGATTGCGAGAAGCAGCACCAGACAAGGGTCCAGCGACGCAACTGTGATGAGATGGGCGGAGTGGACAGGTGGGGTCGCTTAGATGAGAGAGATCCGCGGCACTGGATTGTGCGTGTGGGTGCTGGCGCTGCTACATACGGAGTAGTCATGGGCGTGCGAAGCGGCGAGCGGCGAGCCGGGGCCGCGTCACAACGTGGGAGTGCCTGCCACGATGGAGGGCGTGCAGGACGTTGCAACTTGCAGCACAGGAGACACGCCCCACCCAGGGTGTGGGGATACGCCCTGCTCCCGCAAAGTTGCACCTGGGGTGGGCTCAGCAGGCCGCACCGCCGTAGCCAGGGTCTCGCTGCCTCGCAGTGCTGGTGCTCCGTGCTGCTGGCTCGGTGCGGGTGCTCGGTGCGGGTGTCCAGAACATTGGATGCGCAACGGAGACGGGCTCAGGGCACTAGCGCAGCGCTATCGTGGTGAACTGAGATGTGATGCGGAGCTTGTCTGGCCCCTTTTCGCTCTGTATGTACTCCGTAGGTATATATGTACATATCTATGTATGTATGTATGTATACTCCGTACTGTACATACTTCCCTATGCATCCGATCAATGCCACTGGCCTCTTATTACTGTCCCTGAGACGGCCACCCACGAGCTGCAACACAGCTGCATCATGTATGATGTGTGAATGTCGGCCATAACCTTTACGTACATCAACACGAGCCTGTACGGAGTCGCTGCCTCGCTGCAGCGCTACATCGCTACAATCGCTGCATCGCCGAGCCCACGCTAATGCCCTTGCCCGTGCCCTTGCCAGGCCCACACCAGCATCAGCCTCGACCTGATCGGAACTGAAATGCGGATGACGAACCTCGCTCGATTTGGGCCTCGCGTGGAGCGGCGGCAGCCGAGACGTCTTTGCTGCACCAGCTGTGCATCTTCACCGTCAACTTGCTCGGCTTCCAATTCTTGTTTTGGTCGTGCCGCTCGGCCTTTCCTGCTGGCCAGATTGCTACTGTGCAGCGGTGGAGTGAAAGGCCGAGATTGGAATAGGTAGGTATCTATGTACATACACATTCGTCTGCAATACATACTCCGTAGTTAAATTATGGCTGCTTCTAGAGGGCTTCTGATGGCTTCCGAGCGGCCCCATGTGGGACGACCTGTGGCGATCCAGATGAGCGGATTTCAGACGGGCAGATTGCCAGATCCCACATCGTCAGATTTGTCGACAGACGTCATGACGAGCATGGCACGTGGTGAGAGAAATGCAAAGAAAAGAAATGCCATGGCCACATGTGACACCAGAAGCTCACCCCAGCCTGGACCAAACTCATCGTCCGTTCAGGGGTTCGCCGCAACACTGAAAACTTCAATATTGTCCCTTTTGCTCTCTGAGCCGTGGCCCCTTGGTTCGGCCTGGTTCCGGTCTGGTTCCTGTCCTCGAGCTCCTTCCATGTCCAGCGCCCAGGCGCGCCTTCGCTCTCTGCACTTGGCTTTTCAAGGAAGGATCGCATGATCCGACTTGCCTTTAGGTATTCTGCCGCCTTCGTCTGCACAACGTCATGAGCAGGTTCCCGATGCCGGTGTGTGCACCTTCGCGCCTTCCATAGGTATTTCCACTCTCTCGCCTCTCATTGTTGTATCCACATGTGCGCTGTTAGATCTTGACCGGTGGAGCCCATAATTGACGATTTGTGGCGGTCAGTGGGCGTCAACCCCCTGCAATCCCAATCATCATCATCAGATACGGATAAAGGCTAATAATGATGCGTAACTTGTAAGAGCATCGCAGATCAACTACGGAGTAGCTCTGCCATGGCAAGCCCGACAAAGCCCGACAACATCTTGGTCAACTTCCTCAGATTGACTTTAACCGCCACCAATGACACAGATCTTGTGCTCCCGTCGTCCCCCTTTTCCCCCGGTTCAATCTCCCTGCTGCATCGTCATGTACTACATATGTACCTACCTACATACATACGTACATACAATAATTATCCCATCTCGTGTTGACCAAAGTCGCTCTCGCAGAGATGAAGCCTTGCAATTTTTGCTCCTCATTATGCACTTTGATTTTCAACGCGTGGCTATGTACGTATCGGCCAATGGGTTGATCCTTTCTTGCGTTAGCATGCTACCCTCCTGGCTTCAGCCGATTGTGGCAGACGAGCGACGCGGTCATGTCTTCAAAAAAGACCTCAGCCGGTCAAGCTCCGAGCTGGGCACAGCGTCAATGCTCTCGAAAGCGCCAAGATTCGACGAAGCCTTATGTACCATGCACACGCTGTATAATCTGGCTCACCGTTTCCAGTGCAACGGTCGCCGTGGGCTTTCGTTGCTGCCGAAAATCTTGTCAGCACTTTTTTCTCCACACGGAAAAAGACATCGTGGCGCTAAGAAGCTTCTTTCGTCGGTGGGGCACAACTCTTGCGCGCTCAATGTTACTCTGTACAATACGACTAATCTGTCTTTTATCTCCCTGTCCATCGGCAGAGCATGTGTACGGAGTAGTGAGCCGATCCGTTGCTTCCTGACTGGGAGCTTCAAACACAACGCATCGGCAAACGGGCGACTCATGCCTCTGCAGAAACGTCAAATCAACTTCCCGATTCGGATGTCATGCAACCCCTCCTGCCCTCTTCTGTTCCACTGAGATCGTTGCAGCAAGATATCGTCAGGGTCGTGTTGATATTCGAACGTAGGTACTCCGTAGGTACCTGTTACTAACCAGATCCTTGCTCGTGTACTCCGTACGGAGTATGTAGTTCTGCGCGCAGATTCGAACCTGACAGATCAATGTACGCACAGGCCAAGATGAGACAGCATAATGTCTCGCACGAATAATGCCTCCCCGATTTGAAACCTTGAGATACCAATATCTTTTCTACGATTCTATCTGAATCAGACATTGAAGCATGAAAAGCTTCCATAAAGGCCAAAGCTTTGTTGTGCCTTTCACCAATGTTGGTTTCATCATGGCCGAGAACTTGAGTCACTCGTCCATGCAGGCAGATAAGTAGGCGGCATGTCCAGATTCCCAGACTCCAGTAGTTCCAGTAGTAGTATGTACCAGCAATGAGCATTGATCACAGGGTACGAAAGAGAAGTTACTAACTTACTATGGACGTACCAACTCAAAGAACGAACGGCCCATTGCGTGTACCTCGTCTACCTGCTTGGCAAACGGAAAGCTAAGATCGTGGACTCGGCTACCACCGAGGCACGCGGCGGCTTGCGTGCAACACACATGAGCAGGTTATACCTTGCCTGTGTGAGCGTCGATGTACTTATCCGCCGACGACATGGTAGCAGACGTACCTACCTACGGTAGGCTCATGTACATAACAGTAATGGCTAATCTTGAAACCGGTTTAAATAGGTGACCAGTGGCAATCATGCGCTTGCCATCCATGTACATACCTACCTAGGTACTGACATGTTGTGCGGCGCGTAGGTACCTATGTATTTGGATCTGGCAGATCGGTCACCAGCCGGCACAATGTCGATGCACAAGCTTAATATATTTTGCGCCTCCGCCGCTGTGTGCGACAACCGATCGAGTCTATCGGATCCGAATGAAAACGAAGGGTGCTCATTGATTGCAGATCAGCCATCAAAGTAGTACAGGATCCCACACTTCTGCCAATACGAACACCACAAGTGGCTGTCCATTTGCCAAACTCTACTGCGAATGCGGCCCAAGACCCCATCGATGAGTCCTCGCGGGTGAATCGTGATCATCAGACGTAGGTAGGTTGTCGCTGAACTGTGTGTTGGTATCGCATCATGAAACGGATGGATGCTCGGATTTAGTCCTTTGTGCTCCGTCGTCTGTTACGGGAACCCACACCGCACCCCTTCCATGTGCCATGCTAGGTCCCGCACAAATCGAACCATTGCAAGGGCAAATGATCAACGGGGTAAGCAACTAGGTATAGGTAGGTACATTGTATGTAGGTATGTATGTACCTACTCCGTATGCACAGAGTACGGAGGACGAGCACCTGGTTCCCAGCCCATGGCGAACCATGTAGCACTCCTATAATCAAGGGTCGTCATAAGAGAGAAGCAGAAAGCACACAACCAACTGGGAACAGCCTTCCTTGCATGTAGCGGAAAAAGGAAGAACAGAAGACTGTGTAGCAGCCAAATCGGGTCATTTCTTCGACTGTCTGGGTGGGCCTTTGGAACAAAAAAACGCTCTTCCACGATGATGCAGACGTTGGAACTGGGAGTACGGAGTACATATCCGTACATACCTTCGCCGCTCGAGACTGGGCTTTACTCCGTAGTGCACAAAGTGGAGATGCTGGCCTTCCAGAACTTAGAAGGCACCGCGTCAATGATGGATGCCAGATGGGGACCTCGGGGCTCTACATACCCTGAATTTATCCTCGTCTTGATTGCTCCTTCCCAGGTTCAGCGAGCCGGGACTACGTTCCTACTCCGTAATCATTGTATCCGTACTCCGTAGAACATTCCATTTCGTGGCTGGGGTCTTCGCATTTCTGCCATATTTCAAGCTTCCCGTTCATCGAATATGTATGTACACTGATGAGGTCATTCGTCACGACCCAAAACGACGACTACGGACGAACTGTTCCTGACAGCAGTGCTTGCACCAGCCAACAACACGTGGAATTCATGAGCATCTTGTTTTGCGTAAATGAACAACGACGGATTTTTTTTTTTCTGACCACTGTCAATGGCTTCACTAAGCAGACATGTAAGCAGAGCAGAGCAAAGTAATGGCCGAATCTGAGATGCAGTTGCAGTCTGCGATCCTCACAGCCAAGCGGCCCGAGCAGCAAATGAACAGATGACTGACGCTCTCCATCAATTGTAACTTGTGACTCGTCGCGCCGCGCTATGTATCCTCTTGATGTCCAGTCTCACCATGGACATCAAGACAGCATTGCACATCGACAGCTGTCATGCCGCGCCTTGCTTTTTCATGTTTCACTTTTGAATACAAATCTGCCCTGGAACCCCAACTCTGTCGCGATTTTTGCCAAATTGAGCACAGTACTGAAAGCGACTTTGAAGTACAATGGCGTTCTATTCTTGGAAACTTACACCACCAAAGACATGGAGGGCTGGAAGAAAAGGGAAGGACAAAAGAGAAAGCTCGGATAGTAACCGATCGCGATTGGAAACGCCGCTCGTTGCCGCGAATGGCGTTTCGGTCCGTGCTTTCACACGAAGAGGGAGAGGGCTTCTTCAGCTTGGATGATGCGCAAAAAGGGAGTGTTTTTATGAGATGTTATGAGCTACCCAGCCGCCGCCCAATCTGCCAAGGTGGGTAGGCATCTCCGACAGGTTCATGCTTATGCTAGCTGGTGCTGAACCCAACCAAGCTTTTACGCTTCTCCAAACTGAAAGAATATTTGAGGTTCTAAACGTAAAGCATGAGCACGGATGGTATTGATCTGGGCCCGGCTTCCTCATGGAGGGGGTGTAGTTTCCCAGTATGCACATACGTCGGTCACGTTTGAGACCTTTAGCCACGATGGTTGACCTTGTGCGTGCTTCAGATCACACCGGCCGCTCTGGCACCTGCATTACGTTCGTTGCAGGCCCGTGAAGAACAAACGCCGGGCAACAAGTGCCAACAACAATGCCTAGATATAAACGGCAAGTACGAAACTAAATGCACGCTGATTGCCTATGCGTGTTGTGCACACGCACGGCTTGGGCCATACATGAGATAATACTGATGCCATCCAGCGATAGTGGACGTCCAACGAGACCTGCGTCATCATGGGAATGAAAGCAAGAATGGGCCCATCACCTGACGGAACCAAGTTATCGGCGACAATGCTTGCTTTATCCAAGTCGTTGGCGAAGGGGCGCTTTATGGCGCGAAGGATGCAGGGCATCTCACATGTGTCTCGCGGCAGTTGAAAGCGTGGCGTGCAGAAGCACGTTATTGACAAAAAAAAAAAAACAATTATTCTGCGGAAAAGACGGAACGTGGCGGCCGATTCTGTTTCCGCGGCAAGGAGATTCGTGCGTCCAAGCGCGTAATACATCAATCAGGTGGAGGTTCAGTTGGCGGTGGTGGGCCCGGGTCCCTAGAGAGCTGTGTCAACTTTCAAGTTCTCAACTTTCAAGTTCGGACAAGGCCCACAGCCTACGGAGAACATACAGGAGAACGATTCGGTGAGCCGGTTGGAAGGCATCCAATCTGTCCGGATGGCTCTACTCCGTTAACTTTTCCCCCGCTCTCTCCGCCAACATGGCATGACTCCGTACGGATGTATGTATGTACTCCGTACAGAGCGGAAAGGTGCGGAAGAAGCAGATCGACTCAGCCCCCCCGCCACCATGAACTTGAACATGTCGTGAGGCTTGCCCGTGTCGACTGTCCAATGGTCCATGCCGGTAGATCCATCGTCGATGCAATGCGCGACGGCAAGCCCTGGCCCGATTTCCCAGGGGGCGCCCGAGTCAGGTCTACCTATCATTTCATCCTTCGTTCTCTGCATCGTGTCGGTCTGACGACGCCGCAGATGGCTCGCTTCGCTTCCATTAGAAGAGCAAAACTCTGACCACATATTTACGCTTTAATCTCTTTCAGGGGCACGGCACATGGTGTCTGTACTCCGTACGCGTGCTCGTCCGATCGAAGGGTACCGGCACGGCACAACAGTTCATGGGTGGAGTCTGAGATGTTATACGACGGCAATAACGCGAGGAATACTCCGTACGGAGTACAGAGCACATATGTATATGTATCGATGTACAGTACACATGTTTGAGATCCATCCATTGGGCCGAGGCATGTTACATTACCCCGTTCTCTCACCTCTTTGAGAAGACTGAGCAGTTAGAAGAGGCTGCAGTTGATGGTGTACGAAGGTTGAAGAGACCGAAAAAAGCTGATTTGTCAAGCATGCGTTGCAAAACAATCACAAGAACGCCTAGTTATTTACCTACGGAGTAGGTATACCTACAGGCTACGTACATGCGCCTGCTAAAGGCCAGGTTTCATGCCAAGCAAGATGGGAGTGGAGCGCCGCGAGATGACTTGCCGTACGGAGTTATGTACAAGCATGCATGCATTGTACGCTACCTACGGAGTACTGATGACGATTTGACGACCAAAGACATTCCATGCGTCCGTCAAGCGCAGCGGCAACCTCGACTCCTCGAGTTCGGCTGGTGAGTGAGATTTGTCGCGGTTGCGACAAGACAAGACCCCGCCACCGAATGCCTCCCTCCATGGTGGAAGTCGATTGTTTCGGAGCCCTCGGACTGAGGACCAATGAAGAAGGAGGTGCACGTGAAGAGAAGAGGGATCAGTACATAGACGCAATACCTACTCCGTATGTACAGGCCCACGGCGCAGTATTTCGGTTGTCTGACACAGAGTTTAACCCTTGGGGCCCCCAAATTATCGTCCTTGGCTTCTCATGCCATTTTCATGGTGTTTTCTTTTCGTCTGAAAAAAAAAAAAAAATCATGACCAGACCAGGCCGCCGTTCTCGAATCTCGTGTCGTCTAGCGGCAAACAGGAAACGGGAAACGACTAGGGCCAAGGCAACATTGGATGGAGAGGAGGGGGAACTTGGCGCGCCATCAACTCTCGCGCTTGACATCACTTGTTCCCGACCCAGCCAGCCAGCCTTTTCCCTACTAATGATGGACCGACGAGGTAGGCAATTACCTACAACAAGATCTCGTGCGCTACAGTAGGTAGGTAGGTAGCACTGGGGGCTCGTTTATTGGATCACTCGTTGGCCTTTTCATTCACAAAGGGGGGCGTGAAATGTGGGGTGTGCAGGAAGAGGATCGGATAGTGTGATGAGAGGGAGACAAGGGGGGGGGGGGGGGGGGCGTGTTGACTCTTGAGGGCAAATTCGCGGTTTCATGGCGTCAAGATGGCTTATTTCGTCGTTGAACCCAAGGCCCGAAGGCCCGGGCCCTAATGCCTCTTTCTTCCCGACTTGTCCGTTGTGAGAAGTCGGCGAGTTGTCAAGCGCGACGCCACAAAGCACAAGGGGGCTGGTGGCGGGACGGGCGGCCTGCCAAATCGCGCTCACCGCATCAAAGCCATCCTTGTTTACATACTGATTGTGAATCTTCAATTTTGGGGGGGGGGTTGGATGTCGTCTTCAGATCTTCTCGAGGTTGGTTGCCTCACGTGCCCGCCCTCAGAGTAGAGACGGGGGGCTTGTTGGCGGACCGTATACCTATGTACTCCGTATGCGATGCGATGCGATGCGATGCGATGCATTTCTCGGGGGGCCCTGCAAAGCAAGCATTGGCGCGGCTAACAAGCCTGTCTTTGATTCCTATCGCCTCGCATCGCATCGCATCGCATCGCATCGCATCGTGCTTGGAACACAGATCGCGGTGCGACGTGGCGGGCCGATCCTCCCCACACGCACAAACGCACTGCTCCATCAGAGAAAGAGAGGCAGAGGTGGTGGACGATTTGGCGAGGGCCCGAGGGGGGCTTGTCGCACCATTGGAGGGGGGAATTGGTGATTGTTTGATGTGAAAGTTTGATACATGTATTCTGTTTGTGTTTGATGAAGCTTGCTTTGTGTGAGACGTGATGGGGAGGGGTGTTTTTTGGGGGCTTGGCGAAGCTCGGTTGGGCTCTGAGCCTTCTCTGTCTGGACTCGGACTCGGACTTGGACTTGGCATGAAGGGGTTGTCTCTGTGCTCTGGGCGCATATCTGCTCGTCTATCTGGTGTTGTCTCGTCTGGTCTGGCCTGGTCTGGTTACTGTGTATTATGGTCTTTATGGAGTATGTATGTATGTATCTACATATGTATGTACCTATCTATGTACATACATATGTACTCCCAAGGCTACGTCCGTCGAGTCTGTGAGTCTGTCTGATCGGATTTAGTCGGATTAGCTCGGGAATGGGAGGCGCAACGGGCCAACGGCCGACGACGTGGGGATTCCAAGAAGGCACGGAAACAACATCGTCAAGCTATGTACGTACATTATACATACGGATATGTGTGTGTGCAATATGCATACTGCAAGTTGTCACAAGCAGATGCAACGCACACATGCCACTAGCCCACTGCATGCGCTTGCAAACTAGGTAGATACGGAGTACTCCGTATGTAGGCAGAAGTTAACCAAATGCCACACCCGTGTCAGGGCGATGATGCAGGTTCTCGGCGCGCCAATCTTTGGCGTTTTTCTTGGTTCATACGAGGTATGTACGGAGTATGTATGTACATATCCTTTTTTCCGGCCCGGCTATGTCTCCGTACGTGTCCAATCGCGACCAAACGGCCTACGGGCTCGGAGATATTTCACGATGACGGGCCGTGATCTTGGATTTTGTGAGTACATACATACGTACTCCGTACTCCGTACTCCGTACTACTGTACTTGTACGCAGTGTGTGCACCGACTCCGAGCCACTCCATCGGCTTATGAATTACGGAATAGTAGGTATGTATGTAGCATACATAACAAGAATAGCAGCATGCTGCATAGGTATTATGTACAATATCTACCCTAGGTACCGTGTATATTGCCCGTGCCAGCCGTGCCAAAACGGCGTCTCGGGAAAGAAGTGCGCTCAAGGGCAAAACTTGCTTTCTCTTCTTATATTAGAAGTCTCATTTCTCATTTTTCATTCTCTTTGTTCTATCTTTATCGCCGCGTCCTTGCGCTGTTGTGCGACGCCAGCAAACGCGATGCCTTGGCGGCGTCACGGTGATGGGAGGCAACTTGCAAGGGGGGGGTCGCGACTCGACGAAGTGGGACTTTGCCGCCAAACGACGCTTCA
>QEQW01000691.1:0-13702 GCA_004016085.1 Claviceps quebecensis
TTCAGTTTTGCCTATTTTTGGCGCGCACTGGCACAGCTTCGCGTCACTGCATTTTTTTGCTTTCTCGACTTAGGTAGGTAGATCGTCGGCGGTCGTGGCCAAAATAAGCGGATGAAGTAAGCGCCTTAGCGGGCACGCCCGTTGTTGTACGTTCAACGTTGAAGACCCTATTCGGTGGTAATAGGAATGCCTCATAGTTCCGTCCTGGATGATGCTGGATCAGCGTCGGGACTCGAGAATGGGAATAGACACAGTTTTTTCGACGATACATACATCATACCACGGGCTGAGCCTTGAGGGGCAGACTGAGAGGCGGGCGAAGTTCTAACAGGTACCAGGCAGGTACCTACCTGTCATTCCTGGTCGCGTAATAAGGGCCCCTCGCCGTTGGCGCCGAAACATCATCGAAATACCAGATGTATATCTTAAACACGGAGGATAAGAATTGTCTTGAATGCGGAATGGGGAACATGGTCCAGTGGTTTAGGATAGGTACTTCTCGAAACAGCCCTTACATGGTTAACAGGCAGTGGCAGTGGCAGGGCCAGTATTTGGGTGGGACTTGGGACTCATGAGTCATGATCGACATTTTTCTGTTGAACCTCTAGAAGCATACGGAGTTGGCCTCTAATTTCTCTGGGGCAATTCGATAATCTCCCTGTACATAACTTCGGATGGAGATGCCTGAAGTTCGGAAGTGCCCCTGTCGCTAAATCTGCACCGATCATGCTCAGTGCTGAATGCTCAATCTTTGCAAGCCCCGTCAAACGTGCGTGGCCTCGTCACTGCTATAGATCAAGTCAAGATATCATGCAAGCACATGGTGCAAATTGCATCCACGAGTTCGCCGAGAACAGTATTGATGTATTCTTGTCATAAAAGGTTGCAGGTGCGTTGACGAGCCCAAGAGTCATCACCGAATACTCGAAATGGCCGTACCGACATCGAAACACAATTTTTCACTCATCGCGGATACGCAGTCGGTGATACGCTTCTTTGAGATCCAATTTGGTGCAGACTTTTCGCTTCTCGCAGATAGTCTAAAATTTCCGGTCTCAAAGGGCCAAGGCAACAGAGCCTTACTTCTTTGTGGCCTTGCTGAGACCGCGGTAATCGGCATACAGCGTGATTGGCCACAAATACATATTTCCTCTCAAAACGATAAGCGTACTCATCACTCAAAGAATTCCATTCTCCGACGATTCTGGTGCGTACCCACGCCAAAAGAGTTGGATAATGGATTCATCCACATGCCATGAGGAATTGGATACGTCTTAATCGTTATGCAGGCGGCTGTATATCTGCGTGATACCGTTCTTGCTGCCGCTCATCTCGCAATTTGGTGCGTGGCACCTCTTGAAGAGATGACCCTTTCTCTGGCACATATGACAGATGGTGGTTACTTGCTCACTCCTCGTCGCAAGAGGGAATCGTGATCTGGATCATGACTGAGACCTCGGGCGCTTTTTCCAGAACCGCCAAAGATATTTAATTTTTTGGCGTGGGAAACGTCGGCGTTTTCTGCGATGGCGCCTTGGCTCAAAACGTTACTCCAGTCTTTGAGGGGAAGAAAAGAAACCAATCGACGAAGTTCTTCCAGGTCGTATCGTGAAATCTAATTCGACCTCCCGCTCCAGCGTATTTTACCCAGCGTTTCTACACGCCCCCTTCGATCCCACCGCTGGCATGTCCTACTTCCATATACTCGATAAGGAAGGCTGCTTGCTGCCACATAGCCACTGTAGTAACACTCGGATTTACCGCGAAGCTATCATCAGTCTGCGATTGGCTATTGGGCTCCTCAGCGAGCCGCTTCGTCATCCGTACGAGGCGTTCCCTCTTTTTTTTTTGATGCGCAACGTCTTTTCCATCTCCTCGATTTGGCGATTCAATTCTTCATTTTCGTCTTCATCCTGTATCTCGATCTAGGGCTTCGGACGACCGGGGGGTGATCCATCGATCGGGGTCTTCATATCTCTTTCGGTGCGATGGTCAAATTTGTTGTCGGTGTCCGGCATGCCTCAGCAAGGTCTTGGGGTGTTCATTCGCAAGTGTGACATCCTGTAGGTAGCCAACGGTCTGTATCTCGTATTAGAGAAAAGAGAGATCAATTTGTCAAGGCTTGGGGGTTCACAACAGAGTGAGGGCTGGTGGCAAGATGTCAAAGGTAGGGGTCGGATGCTTGAAGGTTTTGATCTCTGGCCATCTCGTAACATGTGCCGCGTGCGAGCGCCGACTCCGACGCCGAGTCGTGTTTTTTATGGACCTTCAGGTCTTCTTCGGTCTCCGCCTTCGGTCTCTGCGACCTCCAATGTAGCACTGGCAACTGCTCGGGAGTCGGACCAACATACACACACCGTACCCCGAGTTTCGGAAAAGTCGGGAAACTGATAATAATAAGTCAACTCTACAATCATAGTAAGACGCGGTGTCAAATGAGCAAGCGATCAAGCTCGCAGCACACGCCTGTTTTGCATGATGAAAATGTAAGTACGGAATATTGCATGAGTAATTGCATCCGTCCGCCATCGTTCATATTATGCCTTGGAAAGGGTCGAATCTCGTTTAGACTGGCACGTCTGGATGGAAAATCATCATTAATGTTCACGCGACATGAGGGCTTTAAATACATAGGTAACTTCATTTGGAAAAAGATACAGACACAGTCTCCTTCCCACTAAGCTATTAGATGTTGAGTGTGAGGCTTCGGAAACCCTTACCGACCCGACCAAAAGGCCAGAACACTACATAATAAGCTGATGAGAACCAGCTTAGTGAGGGATGTATAGGTACAGCGCAACGGTCAGAGCTGCAACACAGTATGTACTCCGTAGTCGTCACATTGAGTGCGGCCAGCTGCCAACGTGATGGCCACATGACCTTCGATTCATGAAAACGGTAAAATGCCCCTTAGCCTAGTCGCGAATGGCTATTTTAGTTGATTGTAAATTGTGTTGCGTGCGTTTTGGACTCTAGAGCATACTTTTTGATTAACTAGCCTTTGGGCTAGACTGGGCATTTGACGTAGATGGTCATCCACGGGGGGAGAACGTGGTTGTCCTCCAGATGATTTCTGGTGGCAATGGCTTCAGCGTCGTCGCCGAAGTCCTTAGCAACAGCCTCCACATCGTCGCCTGTCCCAGTCCAGTACCAGCCCATGCCAGGATGCCTGCGGTCGTGTCGGCAGCTTCTCTGGGCGGCGAGAGCAATGCCAGCAAAAGCGGCAACGGCGAGGGCTGAGAAACGCATAGTTGTTTGATTTTGTTATGGGGTGAGCGGTTGTTGAGAAGAGTGAGAAACGACGATACTGCGTGGGTTGACTTATAAGTTAGAGGACTGCAATCACTTATTATACTCCCCGAGGTACTCATCCAAAAAGGAAGCATTTGCGAAGAGTGTTACTATTTATACATTACCACCCCATATTTCTATCCCATTAACGTCGGAGAGGCTCACTTCATGTCACTGACAGGTTTCCGTTTTCGCTCGACCTTTTTTCGTCGCGCCGTAGACCCAGCTACCGGCCATCACTGTCATGGTCTGGGCTTTGCCCAGTCCTCGGCAATATAGGTAGGTGTCAATTGTACCTCCAATCGACAAAGAAGGGTACTCCGCGCGTCGCGAGCAGCACCAGATCCAACGCGGATCTGTACTGTCCAAACGCACAACATAAGATGAAGTCCGTGGCAGTCCTCATCGGACGCCAGGAGAAAAGGCCAAGAAGCCCAAAAGGTGGTGACTGAATTCAGTGAAGAACTATTCTAAGAGCAAGAAAACGAGAAATATATATACAAGGTTCGGGTAAACTTCTTGGGTAAAGGAAGTCAGGGGAAATTGCATGAGCGAACGCGCGAGCAGACTAGCAGTTGCATGCGCTATCCAAGAGAGCTAATAAAGAGTAGCGTCCAACAGTTCCGTTTTCCATCTAATCGTACAGAGTTCAGGAACTTGTACATACAAATTACAATTCGTGGATTTTCTGTTGTCTCCCATGGCGCAACGGGATTGGGCACATCACCCAGACGGCGGCGTTGGAGCCAGGCCATCACAATCACATCTTCCATTTTCGTTGGCGGTCTTGACTTCAGTGATCACATTACATAGAGAAAAAACAAAACGGTCAAGCGAAAACGGAAATTACCTAAAAGTGAGACTGGCCACAGGTGGTATAAAAATAGTAACACTCATAAACAAAGGAAAAGGGTGCCATCATCCATGCTCTGCTCTCTGACTTCTTGCGGACCCACTCCCTGCCACTTGTCCCACTCCTCCCTCTTCCGAGGAACTGTCATGAACAATCTCTGTTGCATTCACGGAAGCTATCTAAAAGAGAGAGAAAGGAAAGACTCAAAGAGTGAGCAGACTTACCAAGTGGTGTTATTACCATGTGATACGAGGCCACGTACTATGTGGCCACGTATGCGATACATATCTGTTGTGGCCACGTCCGCATCTGCCGTTGAGTGCAGCGATTCCGACAATTGCAACTCTCTCTTTCATCGTCAAGAGAGGAATCGCGGGGTGGTCAGCTAGGTACGAGCAGAAGATAACCGCGCATTCATTGCGACAATTTGTGGTGGCCAAAACGAAATATAGCAAAGAAAGGGAAAAATGAAATACATAGGCCTTGGTAACAATCTGAGGTGGCCAAAAACAAAAAAAACACTCTCGACGGGACGAGGGAGTGTCACCGTCCGAACTTGTCAAGAAAGTGTTCAGATGCGGAGTAATACCCCGATTTCCTGGTATTCGTAATCCAAAACTCCGTCGTAGTATGTAGACGGCGTCACAGTCACGCTCGTCATAGCTAGCCGCTATTGTATGTACTATGTAGAGTACGAGGCACGATCTTTCTGAAATGTTACGTCAATCCGATGGTCTTTCGCAAGAGTAACCTCGAGCGAATGGGTCATTTCGGCTGTTGCAAACGCAGTCAGCCTCTTCTTGTACGGTTGTACCTAGACCACGAAACGGTAACGGGGATCCCTTTGGAGCTCAGCCGAGACATTCTCGCTTAGGTAGTTGTTCGTCCTCTGAACAACGACGAATTGTCATTGATTGGTGCTCGCTACGCCGTACTGTGGAAGTAAAGGACTCGATTGCACAAGCCTAGCGTATAACATTTTCCTGACAATGCCTTTTCGGCATCGGAGAGCCTAAAATCGACTACGAGAGGTTACATAGCCAGCGAAAACTTGATGTTCTGATGCAAAAGCTATTTCGTGTGCCCTCCCTGCCTAGACTCTGATATTGTCGTTGTATATGCTGTGTGTGTGCTGGGTTGGGTTGTCGGGGCCTTGAGGGGAGATGACGGGAAACTACGAAACGGAACAAGACACATAATTTTTATGGAGGTCAATGTAGTTTTACTAACTTATCATTAGTTTTAAGTTTTGCCTCACTGTGCAAGCAAGTTCTTCTTGTATAGAATGTCTCGCTCATAAAAGCCTGCAGTATGTGCGTTATCCCATTCGCCATGTCATGTTATGTTCCGCGCGCTATAGTGCCCATTCCTTGAACGCCAATGCAAAATGCAGACAAGATGCGTGAAGAAAATAGGGGAAAAAGTAAGAAAGGAATGAAAGTAAAGAAGGAAGGGGCAAAACAAATGCGACCGCCAAAAAAAATACAATGCTTTCTCGTCGTGCTTACGCCCAACTACGATGGGTCCGTATGCAAAACATGCTTTTGCTTTGCGTCTCCAGACCGAAAAAAGAAGTCCTATGTGATGTAAACCTTTGTCAAACCCTCTATCGGAAATACCTCCCCGGTTCGCGGATCCTTAACCAACTTGGGCGGCAGAGCTGACTTCCTGGCTTGCTCATGTAAGCTCTGAGAACCGTACGCCCTGCCGTTGGGAAGGAGCACCAAATCGTGCTCCACGTGACTCTTGGTGTGATGCGCATATGGGACATTCTTGGCCAGCGCGTTGAGTTCCGTCGAGCAGATGGGACATACACCGTGTCCGAGGGTAGACGTGCCCTCGCCGTAGCGACTGGCAGTGGAATGACACGCGGGTGTCTTGAGCGCGGAGAGGCCGGAAGAGAGGGCAACGTGGAGGAGTGGCACGGCCGGGAGGGCGAGGAGGTTGTTGTGGGCGCTGGTAAATAGGTCGGCTAGTTCTTCCCACCTCGACGGTTTGTACAGATCGCGGTAGGCGACTGAGGCGGCTTCGCCAGGAGGGAAGGCCAAAAGGCCACATACCCGCTGGACTTCCTCCGGAAATGTTGGCCAGTATGGCACGAGATACTTCTTGGCGTGTGCGATGGCCTCGACGAGCTTTTCGATGGATTGGGTTCGTATCAATTCAATATATTGTTGTATTCGGAGCATAAACTCCAGTTTGCTCTGTCATAGTAAAGGGAAAAGGGGTCAGGCCAGGTTAGTCATGCTTCCTCTACATGGCTAGACGCCGTTACTGCGTCATGTAGTGCATTTTGGGAACTAAGGCCAGAGGGGGAAAACTACCTCCATCTTTCGCAATTCTTTCTTGTTTTCTGTGCACCAGGCGAGTGCTTCGGTGATGCTTCCGCCCAGGAGGGACTCCCTGATGCGGCTCATGTTGATAAAGGTCTCCACGTCAACCAGGTCCCGCATGCGCTTCTCTTCGGCCATCTGACTAGCAGTGCGGTTGAAGCCATGGCGCAGCAGATAATCTGCCACGAGTCTATCGAGCCGGCGGCGGCTCCAGGCCTCGTACTTGACGTCATCTACGCTGCGCATAGTGTATAGTTCGTCGAGGTGCGTGATGCGAGCATCGGTCTGGTGATGCAGACGAGACTCCTCATCAGCATAGGATGTGAGTTTTCTCTTGACTCCTTTCATTCGAGTGAGCATGGAGTCGATGCTGCGCACAACATCCTGCTGGGAAGCTCGCCCAGATACGGCCGCCGTGGCCGACTCCTTGAGCAAGGTCTTGAGTGCAGACGTATCCTTTTCGATGGTGAAATGGGCGGAACGAAAGTTCTTTCGAAGAAGCTCATGCGGCAGGCGTAAAAGAGGCTGGTCCTAATATGCGATTAAGGAATTAATCAGTCGGTCCAGGTCGTGGCGTGGGATGCGTTGGCGGGCGATGGAATGTAGAACGACCGTCTGCTTACTAGTAGCAAGTGCTCGCTGTGTTTGAGTATGGATGGGTCATGGCTGGCCATGACGGACAGTCTGACGAAGTGTTGTGTAACTTTGCGAGGTCGTAGGAGCGGTGTAGGAGCCTCGATGGAGAGGAGGACCGTCTTACGTCTTCTGGTGTGGCGATAAGTGCAGTCCAAGCCAAGGCCATGGAGGATTACTCGTCGATGTGAGCCACGATGGTCGGCTGCTCGGATGGGGGCTAGAGGGGCCGGAGGGCTGCCGCTATCGATAACAGTGACATGCACGCAGCAGCACGACCCGCGATCGCAAATGCAGGATGCGGATACCAGATTGAGACCAGACATGAGTCTGCGACGCCGTTGAATTATTACCCCTACATGACACGGGCTGCTACATGCGTTTGGGCCAATGGAGGTTACGCGAGGCGAAGATTCCGCCCTTTGGTCACCTGGAATCGGCAATACGGCCACAGCAGCGTCATCGGCCGAGTTGTAGGCTGCAGGCCATAGCTGTCAGAAGCGTCCCGCATCACGCGATCCCCCCTCAGCCCGCGCACATGCAGAACGAACGGACTCACTTCAGATAAGGCATCCCGCACGAGCGCTGAGCACACGACCTGTTTCTCTCAGTTGTCCTCTAGCACTCTCGCACGAGAAAGCTGCGCGTATGGCGAAAGCTCCCGAATCGCGACAGACTCACGCGTGTTGCCGTTGGAGGTCTCCCGCAGACGAGCTGATCGGGAAGGGGCCCAACTTCCCGAGTCCCGAGTATGTACATAGGTACCTACCTATGTATCTATGTATGTACATATGTACCTAGGTACATAGCTCCATAGCTACGTACCCTTCCGTATTCTGCTTAGCCCTGGGAGGGGTAGTCACGGCCGTCGATTGGCTGCGCTGAGCCCCCGTGCGCCAACGCAGCCGCTATGATTGGCTTTGGCGATCTCTGGCCTGAGGCAGATAGGCGCTGTTGACAGAAGGCAAAGACCTTCCTATTTATCACGTCCGCGTCGCCTCAGCTGCACGTGTTCCGCCAGTCGACCCTTCAGTGTTCACCCGCCGCGTGACTCCCAAACTTGACCAGCCGCCCCCAAAGCCCAGACAAGACCCGGTCGGCGGTCCCAGAGTTCCCCAGACCAGCGAAAGATCAGAAAGTCCAAGGGAAGCGCGCCTTCGTCCGTTCCGCCACAACGTCCCATCTGCAACTTGGTCCTACGCTGCGCATCGCCGTTGTAAGCATAAGAATCTTGGGTGAATTCTCTCTGAAGTATTTCCCACAGTCTCCTTCGTCTCTGGCTTTTTCATTTCTTCTTCTTCTCCATCACGCATACTCTCGTTGCTCCAACTTCCTGCGCGTCTCCGTGTGCCCTTGCTGGAAGCTGCGGGTCTGCCGTGATTTAGATTCGACGCCCGTCCGGCGCGATATCACGAGATCCATCACGCAATCCACGTGAGTCGAAAACCCGTGATCTTGGGACTTTTCCAGAGCACATGATCTGCGAGAACTGCGAGGTATGTCCACACATTGCCCTTATTCACCACGTCGACACCGTCACTGGGGTGGATTTTGCTGGATGCGGCGACGGCGACGCCTGATGCATCTCGACTTTGGCCCGCGACGCTCCCGCGACGCGTCCAAAATTTGCTCACGATGTTCGCGCCTGCCTGGCTTGCGCCGCAAGAATGGTGGCCTCTCAGGCGTATCACGCCGTCGAGTGACGGCTTGCGCGTCTGATAAAAGTCATCGAAGGCATAGAGACGAGGCGAACCGTTGACGGTTCTTGGCCGACTCACATACGCTCTATCGCTGTGTCGTCGCTGTGTCGTCGGCATGGACTCGCAAGGCCATCATGAGACGCATTCACTCCGGCGCGTTTGTGTCCGCGATGTTTATCTGTCAATTTGCACCCATGACGCGAGCTGGCGGTACAGCCAGACAGAATGACGGCTCAATCTCTACGGCCCTCTTGATCTTTGCGTCTATTCGTTGGTCTATGAGAACAATTTCCAATAGTCTAACGCACCTGCTCACAGTGGTGAGGCTTTCAAGTTACATCAGCCAAGAATTCCCTTCCGCTAGGGCACTCGACATTGACCTTCGAACTCCTCATCCTCATCGCCATGTCTGGAGCAGCCGTATCAGAGCAGTCAGACGTGCCCAGTGTCGGCGGCTCACCCGGACAGAAGAGAAAGCGGGAATTGGAAAGCCCGGGCACGCAGCGACAGAAACGCGGCGGCGGCGCTCCTCCAGCCGCCATGTCCGCCGACACTGCAGCATTCATCGAGAATGCTATTGAAGCCACGCACGCGGCGGCGGCGGCGGCTAACGGCGTCAGTGTCGCCGACTTTAATGCTCTGCAAGCGGCCGCTGCGGACCACGCGGAGGCAGCGGAAGCAGCCAATGCATCCGATGCCGCCAATGCGATTAATGCAGTTAATGCAGCGAGTGCTACGAGTACCGCCCAAGCTGCTCTGGGCATGTATCCTACTCTTCACGTTCCCCCGTCGACGGAAGAGCAGTTCGCCGCACAAGCGGTTGCAGAGGAAGAGCAACAGCAGCAACAGCACCATCACCATTCCACTGAACAGAACTTCCACCATGCCGATCTTCCTCTTCCGGCTATGATTGATCCATCAACAGGCGATCAGCAAGCTCTGAATGGTCTCCCACCTGCGGGAGGCCATCGATACTCTGGTTCGGCATCTGCGGCCAATTCAAACTCCAACAAACCCGCCGTGGGCTCGGAAGAGTGGCACAAAATGCGGAAGGACAACCACAAAGAAGGTGAGCTATCAATCTTTTCTTTTCTCTTTCAAGCTCTTCTTATACATGATACACGGCACCCGGCCAGTCGCTCTGCGCCAATGGTGTCTAAACGATCAAGCGACCACCCGTTTGCTAACGATTCTTTCAGTCGAGCGACGGCGGCGCGAGACAATCAATGAAGGCATCAACGAGCTAGCCAAAATAGTCCCCGGATGCGAAAAGAACAAGGGGTCCATTCTTCAGCGGACCGTCAGTTTCATCTCCCAGCTCAAGGAGAATGAACAACAAAACATTGAAAAGTGGACTCTGGAGAAGCTGCTTACGGAGCAAGCCATTACAGAGCTCAGTGCCTCCAACGACAAGCTCAAGCGTGAGTGCGAGCGACTGTACCGGGAACTGGAGACGTGGAAGCGGGTGGCACAGAATGCTGGCCTGGAACCACCACAGCCAAAGGAGGAGCCTGGGGCAAGCACGTCGAGCTCGAGCTGAACGCACGGCCCCGTGTTGTTTTGTTATAGGTAACGGTGAGCAAAGGAGGAACCACGTCGTTGTTTTTGAGTGGGCGAGTTTTCTTGTTCCTGATTGCTTTAATACTTGGGGTTTCACTTTCGCCTTTTGCTTTGCAAGGGCAGGGCTGTCCGGTGCGACCTTCTGCTACATGATGATATACTGGCGCAGGGTAATTTATCTGTGTAACTTTTTTATTGTGTGTCTTTTTTTCCTTGATCTTCGGTTTGTTCTTCCCTCACTTGCTTTTGTGGTTGGGGTTGTGTCTCGTGTCTTGTGTCTTGTGTCAGATGCGCTACTTGTACGCATAAATACGAAAGCGAGAGTTTACAATAATGCTCAGACTCGTTTTGCGTGATCACTGATGTGGGTTGGTGAGGTGAGCACTGAGAAACGGATGAGCCTTGTCCCCAAAGAAGGAAGGCCTGGACATGTCGTTCACTGCTTTCGTTTTGTGGTGTCGAGCTACCCAATACCTATCCGTGGTGGCTGTCCATCCTGCCGGCTCGCCAAACCATTCTAGCCGAACACATCGTGAGCAATTGTCCTACACGCGCAGTACACATACTTGACCAAGCACCAATCATCCTACGCGCAGCCAATACAATACAATACCTAGGCCATGTAGGTATCAATTTACCTACCTAGGTACCTCACCATGGCATGTCTAGGTTACCATACGCGCGCAACGCCAGAATAAATGACATATCACGTCCAATGCCGTTTGACCACAATACACAGGGACCACAGCGGGCCGAGCCGCCCGAGCGAGAGCGAGAACCAGGGCAGGGAGAAAAGCCCACCTGAAAAGGTCCACCGCGAGAACACAGGATCAAGAGATCAAGATCCCCCACAGTCTCGGGCAGCGGGCTGGCAATGGGCATCTCCACGTGTAGAATCGAAGAAAAAAGACCCAGAATCTTGGGAAAGGGAAGTGAGCTGTCAGGATTCGTATATCATATGTGACTTGTGCTTGGGGGCTTTGGGGGTGGTCATGGAGCGCTCGTAAGGCTTTAGGCTTCCGTCGGGCCGTGTTTTTTTGCACGGGGCAGTGGGCGGTATGGGTATGGTGTTGGGGAATACATATGTACCTAGATTTGGGGTCTGAAGGCATACCGTAGTTGAGTAAATACGGTATGTTTGTGCTGGATAGGCCTTTTTTTTGGAGACTGCGTCTTTAGGGCTTGTTATCATGGCATGGATTGTCTGTGGAATTGGGTTTCCCATGGTATATATGGATGGATCTTCACCATCTGGAGACTGGGGTCTTCGGGGCCTCGTTTTTTTTTTCCGCCTAGATGTCTCCACGGGAGTGCTTTTTTTTACGACTCGGTTGAGTATCCGAGCGGACTGCCTTGTCAAGTTGCGTAAGCGCGAGATCTTTGTGTGGATGGGAGGAGGGGAGGAGGGGAGGATGTGACAATGACGTTATACATAGTCATCACGTATGGGCGGCGTCAGTCCTCAGTGCTTTGGGAGGGCCGTTACCGCTACTTGGCCAGTTACCTTTTTACTCGTTACAATACCAAGTTTTGTAGGCCCATAGGGTTAATGGGGAAACTGCAGAGTGAGACATTGGAGTCTGTTCGATTAGAGTGGCATAGGTACTCGGAGATGAAGCAGTGCTTGAATGGTTTGATTGCTTTTGGGGTGGATGTGTTCGCCTCTTCTTCCCAAGAATTCTTCGTAAACGCGTCGTGGTGAAGGAATTGTTGGGTGGGCTTAGCTTATAGACACGAGATACCGAACAAATGGACAATAGACAGCACACTGAGTACTCCGTGTCGTATGTAAGCATATGATCATGCCTCATGCATATGATGGAACGTCAATGATCAACCACCCCAACCCGCGCGACACAGCAATGGAAAGCTATTTGCTATTTGCAAATCCTGACCAGAACTCTGTTATCTTTACCTCTGTCATTTCTCATTTCTCTCAAGCCAGAGATCTCTCACCTATCATACCTAGTGTTCCCTAAAGGCCTTTCGGAGCCTTCCGATCGACTACCTGCATCATTCCATTTTCCCTCCATTTACACCCACCCCCTCCCCCTCTTCTCTTTCTTCACAAGTCACAAGTCACAAGTCACAACTTACAAGTCACAAGTCTTGAAGTTGTTCTTCTGCATAGCAATGAGACAACCACCCAGCCTCACTCATACGGTACATCACAACACCCTCGACAGCTCCCCCAAAAGCCGTCTTCAACACGAGAAAAAGAAAACAAGAACACACATTCAGCGTGGCTGGGCCGTCGTGAACTCGTGCCGTTGGATAGGGATTCATATCTCGCGTTGAACGAATGCAACGCGGTCGCGGCAGAATACGAGGAAGTTGCTGGGGGTCCACAATCTGCGATGGAGGAGAGATCTTGACGTGCGACAAGCTTGACACTTGACACATAACAAATTATCAGCTGTGAACTCTAGGGCCAGCGCGTGTATGTATTGGACAGAGCTGGGCGCACTGCGATTACAGCCTACAGGTTCCTCATAATCTGTCTCACAAGTCAAAAGTCATTCTCTCCCGTTCAACATCATTTCTTGATCTTCAGCCCTTGTCAGTACCACTCCAGTTCTCGTTGCATGTTTCTTCCCTTTCCCATAGGGTAAGTGTGTACATACATACTCAACCAGGACGAGCTGCAGTTGGAAGTTGTTGAACTTGGGAATGATGTTCAAGGGAAAACCGGGCCCAGCGTGGGGAATCCGCGTGGCTGGGGTGTGGGGATGATGGGCCCATGGGCCATGCACGGACTACTCCGTACCTATCAGTACATACCTAATGTACTCCGTACTCCGTACAGTACCTACAGTCAAGAAAGCCGAAAAAGAAGAAAAAACAGGCTGCCCGTTCATCGCGGACGGGATCCAAGTCTGCGGCCCGGAGATTTATTCCTCAAGCGCGCGACCCCCTTGTGCTTCCCCAGGGTGTTTCTCATGCACCCCCTTTGTCTCAGCGTGGCACCCCCCCCCTCTTCCCACCTGGCCATTCGCGGCCTGCCACCTGCCAGACCTCCGTGGCAGTTTGGATACATACCTATGGCAGTTTGAAATTGGCACGCAAAGGGGTCGGCAACTGGCCGCGCCGCGTGCGCCTTCCTCTTCAGTTCTCCCGGGGCTACCTACCATACTCCGTACATACCTAAGGTAGATACCGTAGTGTGGTTATGTTGCAAAAGTGAAGTTGGGCGCCGCCACAACACATGGCAGAGGCGGTGTAAGCGGGGAGGGGGCCATACCTAGGTAATCCTGTATCCTGTGGTGGCTCTTTCAGTAGGTACCTAAATCCTCGTCATGGCATGCTAAAGGGGGGGGGGGGGGGGGGGGGCG
>QEQW01000692.1:0-13701 GCA_004016085.1 Claviceps quebecensis
GCATGACAACGCGCCGATTCACACGGCCAGAAACGTGAAAATTTGCCTCGAGGAGCTAAGGGTGACTTCTCTGGAATGGCCTCCATACAGCCCCGACCTGAATCCCATTGAGGACCTCTGGTCATGCCTCAAACAGCAAATCTTCAAACGTGATTCGAACGTGAGGCAAATGAAGAAGTCTCAGGCCGCATCGGATCATGTTGAAAAAATTGCGACAAATGTTTGTGATGAATTGGAAATGACGCTTGTTAACGACCTTATCGACAGCGTGCCTGACCGTCTTCAGGCTGTGATAGGCTCCAAGGGTTGGTGTACAAAGTATTGAGGCAGTCAATTAATTAAGCCTTCATGATTCTATAGACTTGCTTAATGACGTATTTTTGGCATTTTAAATGGCCAGATTGCGAAGAAGTGAAAGCAATAGGTGACGTGATCCAAAATGGGACCAATTTGGCGTTTCGCGTTATTCACTTGGTGGGGCTGTACCTAATGGACACCGCCTTATGGACGATGACTAAGAGCGGGTAGACGGCGTCTGATGAAAAGCCAGCTATGGCAAATAAGAAAATTTGCGCTAAATATCTCTGTATGCTGCATGCAATATGCCAATCTTGTCGACAGCGACCTTCGCGCTCTGAATTCTGAGGTTTGAGTTAGATGAAGCTGCTTGATAAAAGAGGCAGCAACAGCGTGGCAAGCAGTTTTGTCAAAAGATGAGAACATCACCCAACATCATTGTGACGGGAACACCCGGCGTTGGTAAAACAACGCATTGTGAGATACTGTCGCAACGCACGGGTCTTCGGCATGTGTCTGTGAACCAAGTGGTTAAGGATAAGGAATGTCATGAAGGATGGAGTGATGAGTTCCAGAGCTGGATTGTCGACGAAGACAAGGTAGGAACTTTGCTCGATAGATATTTGTTGCGAGATGGAGTGGCCAGCTAGCTGACCGAAAGTGCGTTTGTCTAGCTCCTGGATTCTATCGAGGAAGACGTCAAGGCTGGCGGATGTATCATTGACTGGCATGCTTGTGATCTTTTCCCTCGCAGCTGGATAGACTTGGTCGTTGTGCTGAGAGTGGAATCCTCAACACTCTACGACCGATTGACAGCCAGGCAAGTTCCCCCGACAGATATGGTTGTGTGGACCATGGCGTCTCGCCACGGGGTTTCTTTTCCGTCTAACATGTGTCATACAACTTCGTTTCCGTCCATATAGGAAGTATGCCGAAGCCAAACTCCAAGAAAATTTGGACTCGGAAATCATGGAGGTTTTGCTTCAAGAGGCCCGAGAAGCGTTCACTGAAGATATTGTCGTTGAGTTGAAGAGCAACACGTCGAATGATATGGATTCTAATATTGACCGGATTGAGGCTTGGGTCAAACAATGGAAACAAGACAATGCAGCTACCACTGAAAGTTGAGGGGGCCTCCTAACATAGATGAGACTACAATCGCGTTTTGGGCATTTGCATGCTGTGGATGCAGCGATGCAAAATGGACCATGGCAAATTCGGATCCCTCTTCTTTATGTTTACGTAGTTTTCGTTGCGTTTCGGGATTACTTTGACATTATGTATTGAGCAATTTGGGGGGCATAATGGTGGTGTATGTTTGACTAAAGAGCAAATTCACTCGGAGCAGTGAAAAGGTGGAAAATATGTGCGTCTGGCTGGTAAGGCCGTCGTGTGATGCGGCTCCCAGCACCGAGCATGGCTTATTACTCCTCAACATTATGACATTTCACTGATGAGAAAAGTCGCGAGGAAATGAGTGACATTCACTGCCTTATTTAGGAGGTACCTATGTATGTACATACCTACCCACATATACCTACTCCGTACTATGTGCTGCCATAGGTTAGGTACCTGACCAACAATCCGTGGCGGCCCGCAGATTATTCAAGGTGCCATTGAGCGCTTCGGACTTGTATGCAAAGATTGCAGGGCACAGTTTCTTGTCAATTGCAACCAACCACCAAGGCCACCCAACGTAGAGAGGTCACATCTAAACTCTAAATATTTGAGGTCAAGTTGTCTTTCAACGCACAGTATGGCAAGATTCGTCAATTTCGTCACTGGTAACGCCAACAAGTTGCGTGAAGTCAAAGCCGTGCTCGAGCCTAGGATTGAGGTACGAAGCCTTCCGCTGGACATCGAGGAAGTCCAGGGAACAGTCACCGAGGTGACCGAATCCAAGTGCCGTAAAGCTGCCGAGATTACCAACGGGCCAGTCCTTGTTGAGGACACAGCTTTGTGCTTCAGTGCGCTGGCTGGCTTGCCGGGGCCGTACATGTAAGACCGAATAGAACTCACAGCCTAGCGGACGTCCGTGGTCACGTTGAGCATCTATTGATCCTGCGCAGCAAGTGGTTTCTGGCAGACATTGGCCATGAAGGTTTGAACAATATCTTGGCGGCTTACCCGGACAAGTCGGCCGAAGCAGTCTGCACGTTCGGATACTCCGAAGGACCGGGACATGACCCCATTATTTTTCAAGGAAGATGCGCAGTAAGCCATAATGTCGCCGAAAATGTCGTACACATGCCCGACTTTTTTTTGGTCTGACCTCATGAGCAAAGGGGAAAATTGTGCCTGCAAGAGGACCTCTGAATTTTGGTATGACAAGCGATCTATTCCCTCTCATCCGCCAGCTACGCTATGGATGTGTAAGTGGCAGGATCTAATGATTGCTGACGCAATGCAATAAACAGGATGGGACCCGATCTTCCAGTATGATGATAGAACGTGCGTTGCAAACTACATATTTATCTCCGCCACTACGATATGATAGTAGACAGGATGCTGACATTGCACAATTGACACAGATTTGCCGAGATGTCCGGGGATGAAAAGAATCAAATTTCTCATCGTGGCAAGGCGCTCGAGAAACTGCGTCATTGGCTTGAGGAAGGAAAATTGTCGGAGTAGAGGTTTGCCTACGGTTTAGCCTGCTATTGCAAGCTTTGAAGACTCTGGTTAGAAACGGGTACGGATTTGGGTGAAAGGTGACTTCATCTGGGCTTACAACAACAGCTCAAAGTTATCGTGCTTGCTAAGATAATCTTCTCCGCGTCGGTAGACTCCAAGAATTGATGCCATCTTGTTTTCATCATTCCCCAGAGGGTGACTGCGCCTGTATTTCTTTATGGCTTGCGGGTTACGCATGGATGGATCCAGAACGTAAAGGCAAGATCTGTGTTCAAGATCTTTCGCGAACCCCACCACCGTTAGAGAATGTCCTGTGCCCATTTTCCATTAGCCTCCAGAGCATAATTTTGATCTCTTGCGCCTGGAAAGCCTTGATTGGTTTCGAGATTAGGTACGCACCTTGGTGTTGTAAATAAATGGGTGGAAGATTAGTAGCCCGTATTTTAGTACGCTTGTCAGTGCCGGTGGATTGTTCGAAATAGGCCTCTATTTCTTTCAGCAGCTTCCGGTATGGTTTTCCATCCTTGGTGCCGCGACAGGCTTTCACTGAGCACCTAATAACAGTTTATCAGAAAGAACGGGTTCGACGACAATGATGAGCTGACTCAGCTGAGGGCAATATGTACGGGACCGAAATACTGTTGAAGAGGGCCTGGGCCTGTGGAGGGTCATTCAGTCAGCGATGAGACCGCGGGTCTGTTCCCAGAGAGCGAGGCCACAGTTACCTCAGGTGTTCCAATGTATCTACGGGTTCCCCTTATGCCGCCTGTTTCCAGACGGCCATGTGGGTTGAACCCCATTTCCCAAGCCCTCTCGATGAGATCCTGGATCTGAAATACTGATGGAAGTTCATTTCCAAAAGTTTCACATCCAGATGAACTCATGCTAATTATGTACGATATCAAGCATTGTATGTTTCTGTAACCACAAAATCCACCTGATTGCCCTCGACGTAATTAGTTTGGCTATAGCACACGGGGTATCGTACACTTCGAGGCGGACTGCAACGCTGACCTTCATGACGCAACTTGGACACGTGCTGTACGCAAGGATTGCAGAAATACGTATAACTGATCGAAGAATTCCGTTCAGCCAGCCAGACGAGATCTGGAATCACGCCTGTCATTGTGGTCAGAGCTAAAAGCCATTTCGTCATTTGATCCGGAGGCCAGCTTGGCACAGAGTGAGAGCTAATTTATAGTATGTCTCACCATCGGTACACACTTGGCCACCTTCCGTCAACTTCTTCGCAAGCCAACTGGGCATTTCACTCTCACGTGCGAATCTACCTAGATGGGATTTCTATGCGATATTAGCGCAGGGACAATTTGGCCAAAGGGGGGAGGGCCAGACCCCTAGTTGCGAAATATGTTGAATTTGCTCGTTCGTATCACACGTTTTGGTGTCTTTTTCAACCGACACTTCATGTGACGAGATATTTTCCCCAGGGGCGGCTTTGGTAGAGCCTTCTCTTGTGCGATGGTGTGTACGCGATGTGCGCTTGTTTTCGGGCCTCTCCCGCCACTTGAAAATAAAATTCCAGTCTATCATGATGCTCCTCCCTGGACGGAAACTGTCGATTGCGCGGATTGGTGGTTCTTTGATCTGTTCTGCATGGCATCTCATTGAAATTTCAAACTATGAGTTGTCATCGAGTATGTACACCTGTTAGTTAGGTACCTACCTGAGGTAGGTAGGCACAAGGTAGTACAGTGAGGGCGTAAAAAAGGCTCACATTCTTAACCACTTTTTGGCGAGTGAACGTAAGATTATTTTGCCAAGGGGCTTTATCAGTGTTGTAACTTGTACATACCTCCTATGTAGATTAGAAACCCACGGCTGATCCACCGTGGCCCGTGGGTGTCCCTACCTCTAAAAGCTGTATCGTTTTGTCATTTGAAGCTGTAGGAGTGGGGCACATATCCTGGCCAGTGGCCAGTGCATAGGGGGGGATGAAATTGAATCGCCCGCCAGTATTCATAGCCGTAGAAATGGAGCTTTTGATATATGTACTCCGTGTGATGATCACTGCCTCTATCCCAACACCCTCGAGCAGAAGTTCTTCCTCCTTCAATCAACATCATCAACACCACCTTGTCGCCATATCATCAGTAACGATTGAAATCTCATCGTATTGATCCCTCTCGCCTCAAAATATTTATCATGATGGCAAATCGCCCGTCCTTATAGTAAGAGATACTGAATGTATTCCTTAAAGGATACCTTATCCCTGTTCTGAGCTTCTCGCGAATACTCTGATTGTCCACCACGGCGCAGCCCTTGACGAGTATGATGAAGGTTAAAACAAAGATTTGTCTGCCTCCCTCTGTGCAGTTTGCCACTTTTGCCGAGCTTCTTGCCTTCCTACAGCAATGAGACCTCCAGAATGGAATGGCTTCTGCCAAGACCGTCGAGAAATTATCCATGATTGACGGACAGCTTACCGCAGCGTACGTCAAAATTGGTTGTGATCATGGCGCTCGAAGACACTCTGTGTCTACGGGCGTTCGTCGAAGTAGTACCCGGCTTATCGACTGCCCGTTTCGTACCTTGATATTTCAAGGGTAGCAAAAGCAGATACTGCTATTCAAAACTTTTGAATCGCCCGCCAGTACATAGCTAGGTACTAAATTTCCCCTCAGGGATCCTCGTAGTCGATTGTTAAAAGGTGAGAAATACACACAACCACCCCCTCGGTGTACACGTGTACATACATAATACATTGTTTATACCTTGCTAGGTACTTCGTATGATATGGACACCCACCTGTAGGCTGTAGCCTGTGAGTCGTGACACTTCCACAGCAGGGCAAAACAGGATGTCTTCTATACACACCGACTGCGACGCTTCATTGCGTCCCCTTCGCGTAGAAATTGGCTTTACGAATTTCTTAGATAAGAATCAGTGCGAGTCCTTAAAACCTCAGCTTCAAAGCTCTCAAAGTATATGGAAATAGTGCGTAATCGCGATCCAGTAGGTCACTTCTATCATGGCTGATTAAGGTCCATCCCAACTCTCAATGATGATGCACATTTGCTTCCCGAGCCAATAATTCCTAATTAATAAAATAAGAATTCCATGCCTGGCCATTCACTGTTGCTTTGCTCACTGTCTCAGGCCTGGAGCAGCAGCCCTCTCATCTCTTGCCCGTCGTGTCACATCATACACTATAAGAACTCTACGGAGTAATGTATGGTAGTGGCAATCGACGTCAACAGCTAGCTCCCTGCGACGCGTTACGCAAGGGCAGCAGTTGCACATGCCTGATTTGTCCTCCGGTTCGCATATGTACCTAAGGTAAGCAGTGAAGCACAGACTGCTACGACACGTTGCCTCGCGCACTCACCCCACTACGCCACTTCGGTCTCAATTTCAACATCATCATCCGCAACACGCTGCCGTCGTGACAGACGCACCACCGTCCATTGCAGACGGCTCTGGCTTTTCCTGTTGATCACAGCGCAATGCAGCAACAGCCGCCACTGTCGTCGTCATCATCGCAACAAGACCAACGCGGCCACCACCCATCCGCAGGATCCCACGATTATCATACGCCTCTCAAGCACTCGCATTCCATGTCGCAATCGCATTCATACTCACGCTCGAGTCCGGCTGCCGGCTTTGAAAGCGCAGCAAGCTACCACGCTTATGCTCCAACAACTCCCGCCGGTTCTGCATCTCAACATATGTCTCCTGTGGATGCTGGCACGTCCAATGCTCCTGGCTCTCAGAGGCACATATCCAGTACACCTCTCGGCCTTGCCGATATACGGCCTCGCGCTGACTCGAACATGTCGGATAGCGCATCGGGCGCGCTTCAAGACAGCTCAAATATCCAATCGGGACCAAGCAGCTATCTCGCGCCGTGGGCTGTGTATGCTTGCGACTGGTGCAAGTGGCCGCCCCAAGGCAATGGAGCTGGTAAACTAGCACTCGGAAGCTATCTCGAGGACGGTCATAACTTCGTGAGTTTGCGTGCGCCTGCACTGCCTTTCCTGGTTTCCTGACATGTCTCTCTAATTGTGACAGATTCAAATTCTTGATAGTAAGGTCACACCTACAGGCCAAGATGTCTATACCCCCGGTACATCGAAACACTGTCTAGATTTCACAAAAGTAGCTGAGGCTACGCATTCGTACCCTGTTACAAGGCTGCTGTGGGAACCACCTTCGTCCCAGAAGCAATCCACAGATCTTCTAGCTACCTCTGGTGACCACCTGCGACTGTGGTCTCTGCCCTCGGACTTGCCTGTAGTCGCTAGCAACAACATTACTCGAGGTGGAAAAGATGCGTCTCCCATCACCAAGTTAACTCCGTTAGCTTTGCTGTCGAATTCAAAAACGCCAGATCATACTGCCCCGCTCACGTCGCTCGACTGGAACAAAGTCTCGCCAAGCTTGATAATCACATCCAGTATAGACACCACATGCACAATTTGGGATATTCCGTCTCTCACCGCCAAAACGCAGCTGATTGCACATGATAAAGAAGTATACGACGTGCGCTTCTGCGCCAATAGCGTAGACGTCTTTGTCAGCTGTGGCCAGGACGGCAGTGTACGAATGTTTGATTTGCGGAGCCTGGAGCACTCGACCATTATTTATGAACCGACCGGCAAGGAAGAACGAGGTATGCTCCCATGTTCTCGTTGATTACGACCTCTGTCTCGCCCAATTGTTTCGGACAAGCATCATATTGACTTCCTGCGCAGACAAAGGTGGGCGGTCAAGCCCAGCCCACGCTCAACAAGTAACAGGAGGTCCTCCACCTCTATTGCGCCTGGCCACTTCGCCGCACGATACACACCTCTTAGCGACCTTTGCGCAAGATTCGACTACCATTCGCATCTTAGATGTGCGACAGCCTGGGCAAGCTATCCTTGAGCTCAAAGGACACAGTGGTCCGGTCAATTGTGTCGAATGGTCACCATTCAGGCGGGGAACTCTAGCTTCCGGAGCCGATGATTGCCAAGTGCTTATTTGGGATCTGATAAACTCGAACTCCGCAGTTGGCGGTCTCTCAACAAACGGATCTCAGCAACAGGACAATCAACGCAGTCCAGTCGCAAACTGGGAATGCGAGTACGAAATCGGGAACATAGGATGGGTTCCTCACCTTCAAAAGGCCGACCATGGCGAGTGGCTTGGTGTTAGTGCCGGTCGCGGCGTCTGGGGAACTAGATTAATGTGAGGTAGCGAGTCGAGGCTAACTGAAGAAGATGTCGGGCGTCTGCCGGATCATCCGAAGCAAAATCTTGACTATATTCGACACATCAGCCAGTATTTATTGTTTTCCCTTTCCTTCATTCTTTCTGCATTTGGAACTGACTTACCTCATGGCGCATGCGGCGTTATCCCGGACTACGTATCAATATGTCCTTGTTTGCCTCCAATCAATGTATGAAACTGTCCTACATCCTCGAAAGGGGGCGCTCAAAGATTTGCTTGCTAGGTAGACACAGGCTCGATGAGCTGATATTCAGACTATTGCGTGCGTACCGCTCCTAATTTAGCTAGGGTATTGGTTTTAAAAGCTTGTACATGACGATAGGCTTACTATAAACGCTACTGAAAACCAGACGGCTACAGAGTTTTGCTTTCTAAAGTAGTGGGCTTGGTAAGCCCGAGGCTGCGAAGTCAGTACTCGCAACTGGTAGTGACAGCTTGCTCACGTGCACAAGGGCGCAGCTGCGTGTAGCTATATATTATGAGCTTCGACATGACTCAAGGCTTTTGAAATGATAATGACATCATGAATTAGTACGGAGAGCCTTTGTAATAGTCTAGGCATATCCTGTAACGTATTCGAGCTTCTGGCTCGGATCTTTGGTCAAGATATATCAATAATTCGCCGATGGCTTCAGCTGATATATGACGATCGGTATTTGTGGAAAATAGCAATCCCCATGGGCAACAGCGAGAAGTCAAAAGAATCTCTTGGGGAACGCCATTATTGTGGTTCAAGTATACATACAAGTGGGCACGAGGGAAACAGGAAAAGGCCCAGGACTTGCATATTCCGTGCTACATACATATTATATACCATCTGTCGATAGCGTAAGGAGTTGGGGGTCCAACACACATGGTGGCGCAAGCACCCGCGGTTAGTCATGTCAGTGACACTCATTTTGAATGATAAAATCTGGGGCTTGAAACGATGACCCAAAGCTTGAACAACTTTCGAATAATATAATATGTACAACGAAGTAGAAAACTCAAAGAGCGTTAGGTTAATGCTAAATCCCACATGCGCTCTCTCATAATTTTGTACTGTTTGCGCCGCTTAGTCTTGCCTGTTATCTTATGGTGCATGTAACGAATGCTTCTTGCCAAAGGCATAGCAAGGTAAGAATTGAAAGCCCAGGCAAAGAAAAAGTAGAGCACGCCAAGTAGCAACAGAAATAGTTGAAAGTCTTTCTCAATGTGACTGAGCTCCATCAACTCGCTTAACCAATGCGCAGGGCTCCATATCATGTATACCGTGAACGCCATTGCTACAGACACAGTGATAGTGAAGGGCCCTATATCGGTTAGTCTGACTGATACATACTTGCGAGACAAACTGTCACTTACAGTTGTTGGTGCTTTCTTGTCTGAAAGGTGGTCCAGCATTTAGAAGTATGCCTGAAAAGATGTACTCGAAGCATGAAGAGAGAAATAAAGCGGTGTTATCTGAGTTCTCGATACTTGACTTTTCATGACCTACTTGAGGTGGTTTATACCATGATTGTTTGCTGACTGTCAAGAAAGCGACTCCTTGAATAGACACGCATATTGCTATCAGACCTAGTAGTGGTATCAAAACCTTTTCAGAGACCAAATTCGCAGTGGGTCGCTTTTGGCAGAGAACTGGCGCGGGCCCTGCCCAACCCATGAAGATGGCAATGGGGAGAATGAGCAATAGATCGATATAGAGAAACTGAAAATCTCCCAAATTTGACGCCTTTGCGTAGAGAAAGCTGACGGACGTGAACTGTATGGCGGAATACAAGCTCATGTATTTAAAGCAACTGAAGCTTGTGACCAATGCTGCTCTTCCTTCCCTACGTGACTGTCAGACATGGACGGACGAAGTGCAGTAACGGATGGTTGCTCATTTTTGCCATACCTAATCACTTCTAGGACACAGCGGATGTCGAACACTCGCGAAGTGAATGGGGCAGCAACCGAAGCCTCGGCCTCAGAGAGCGATATGCCCACATCCGCCGCTTTCAAAGCACCACAGTCGTTTGCACCATCGCCGCAGAAGCCACAGCAAAAGTCGATGCTCTGTAATTTCAATACTAGTTCGTGTTTCTCGTCCGGAGACATTCTGGCAAAAACTTTGCCTCGTAGAAGGACCTATTTAATTAGTATAGATCGCGAATCGATCAATGGAGTCAATACGCGAACATACCCGTTGCAGAACTTCAGGCGAAGCATAGTCCACAATCCACCGGAAAACCTCACCGCTCACCGCTAGACTATAGTTGCGGAGGTTTGTAATGTCGTACGGAAGGGAAGTGTCCTCTTGAGGGGGTGCTGGCAGTGGCTTGGTGATGTCAGATTCGCTTACTGATTTGAGAAAGAGATAATCTACTCACCAGCAACGTTTTGTTGTCGAGACAAAAGCTACTGTTGTCGATACTTTCCCATTGTAGTTCTGCCAATGGGTCGCGAGCATTTCCTAAATGATGTGAAGGCCAATATGAGCCATCTTGAACATAATTCTTGTCTTCACAGTATTGCCTCACCTTTGACAAAGCGAGGCACAAAACAATGCGCCTCTTGCATCAATAAACCACACGCCCGGGCGACACTGATGGCGGTCAAGATATTGTCCCCAGTGACCATTACCGCGCCGATATTAGAGTCAAGTAATTCTTTTACGACTGCTGACGTTGTGGGTTTCAATTTGTTCTCGAAGATGATGAAACCAATAAATTTGAGATCACTCTCGACCTCTGATCGTGTCATCTTCTGTGCTTTGACCCAGCTTAACTTGGGCAAGTGTTTAGTAGCGCAGGCAATGACTCTATAGCCTTTGTGGGTGTAATGCGACAATAATTCGTCGTAATCACTGGGGACTAGAAAACGTTAGCAATGCGATTCATGGCTGGAAGTTTAGTCAATACTGACAACTCTCTGGGCAGCATATCTCCTTCATTGCTTCTGGGGCACCCTTGACAAAGACATTTCCGCTTCTTTGCCCAAAATTGCGCGTAACGACACTCGCGCGTCGTAGCTGAGAGGCGAATTCGAAGGACTTAATGAGCCCCAGTTCTACAGCAGTCTAGATTGCCACAAGTTAGCATCGCGTCCTAGAGTTATCACATATGCGGTAGATATGTTGAGACATGCATCAGGTGGTCGAGCAATAGACGGTGTTAGACCTCCTTGGTTATCATCGTCTCCATCTCCGGATCTTGGCCTTCCCTCTTCGAAAGACCAGCCAGTGAATTCAAACATCTTCTGGTCCAAAGGATCACCGACTAAAGTTCCATCCACGACCCTCAAGGAGTGGCAAGTAGCCATGGTATGAAGTGCGGCTTGGACAGGAGATCTACTGTCAGCCTCAGTAGCGTTCTTCACTAGGAACGCCGCTCTTGGAAGAAGGTCACCGAAAGTGCCACCAGTTTCTGATGCAATGCGAACGCCTAGAACGTCAAGACCGTCTTCTGTCAAAGTGCCTGTTTTGTCGAAGCACATGATATCTAGTTTCCCTCCCACATTGACTCTCTGGGGACTGATACAATAAATTTGCTTCTTTTTCAGCCGAGAAAGTGCGAAATTCGTCCCAATCGTGAGGGTCGCAGGCAAAGCCGGCGGTACAACGATAGTGATCAAATCTAGGGCTCGGATTATGATAACATTCCACGCAAGCTCTAGTCGAAGGAAGTTGACGAGCGATACAATGAATCCGAGCATGGCAACAATGGCCATCACGCTGATATATTTAAAGGAATCGCGATAAAACTTGAAGCCAGATGGTTTAGGGAATAGCATCGAGCGAACGAGTGCACCTTTTGTCGTACTGAACCCTGTTCGAACCACGAGGGCTAATGCAACAGCATCTCCCTCGCGGTGTTCTTGAGGCCGTCGCGCCCGGATTAATCTTGTTCCACAATACAGAAAATGCCGGGCGACTTCGGAAGAAACAGATGAAGCTCCAAGATCCAAATTGCATAATGCATATTCGGTGGCTGGGACTTTGGAAACGGGTACCGACTCGCCTAGTCGAACTCAGTAAAGGCTCTAGGGTCTAAGATGAAGTGCAACTTACCCGTTAGCATACTTTCGTTAACAATGCAGTCGCCTGTTAGAAGAATGCTATCACTCGGAAACTGTGTCAAATTTGGATCGCTCAGTTCGTATAGATCGCCGGGCACCAATTCACTGGACGCAATGTATTTCCCTATGCACAATTTAGCATTCGTTTGAATACGGAAGTTTGGGCCCAGCTTTTCGTACAAAAGCCATTGCGAAGGACTCGCACATCACATTCAAATTTGGAGATATTGTGGAGACGTCTCGTTGTCTAATGAGGTTAGCTGTGACAATGCTCGCTGTGAAATATCGACTTACAGCTCGCATTTCTAGCAAAGTTGCAGAAATACTGGCAATAGACATGATGAAGATACATGCGGCGTAATAGTAATACGAATCCATAGACCAAAGGACCAAACTAGCGATTTGAAAGATGTAAAAGGGGTGAAGAACCTAGATGAAGAGGTCAGACGTGTATCAATTGCGATCTTTCAGGCAATTGTTCAAGTAAGAGCTGTAGTACCTCATCCATCAACAATTGGCTAATGGGTTTCTGCTCGATGTCAATCAGGTTTTGTCCGAAGACGATCTCACGAATGGCTTTTTCTTCATTATCCAGACCAGAGCGGATAAGTCGTGTGTCCGTCCAATTGGGATCTTTCCAGCCAGCGGATGTGACAAACTTGTCTTTGATGGGATGGAAGTACAGTCGCATATAGCGATAGTTTAATGAACGGAGATGATCGACGACGGGGTCGTTCTCATCGTCGAGACAGTATAGCATGGGTTTCTGCGGCAAACCAAAGATTGAAGAGACGGGCCGACCATACTCATTGGAAATTACACGAATTCTGACGAGCTCTCCCCATTGGTTTTCGATGACCGTCCACTCGCAGTCTCTCAGTGAACATGACCGTCCAACGATCGCAATATAACAACGTGGCAGCCATCGGAAAAAGAGAAAGGCGAGCCCTCCCGTAAATATACATAGACAGACGTACAGGAGCCAACCGGTCTTGCTCGTGCGAAAGCCTGCAACGACGATGGTTATGTCTTCATTCGCCATGTAGATTTTCTGGCTGCATCGTCCATCCGCCCTATCGCTTGCCGCGGTACATATGCTATCTCTGTGCAGTAGTCGCACATGGGCGGAATCTCTTGATTGTGACGATGAGCAACGCCTGAGTCCACAATCTTCGTGTGCTGTCAGATATTCTCTGTCGATAGAAGCGTCGTCATTTTCGACGCCGAATTCGATATCGCCAAGATCGCTGACGCTTCGTCTCACGAATCTGTCGCGGAACTCGACAGATTCGTCGTTGGCATACTCCGCTTCTGATTGATAGTCCGGTTCGTCAAAGTACATGAAGCTCGCCGCTGAATCGGCACGGGGACGGCGGTGCGAAAAGGCAGAGACACTTGTAGGAAGGCTTTCGGCAACGGGGCCAGAATATAGCTGGAAGGTCTCACGTTAGTATTTTCTTCTTTTTTAAAGTTTTTTTTTTTTTTTTTTTTTTTTTTAAA
>QEQW01000693.1:0-13686 GCA_004016085.1 Claviceps quebecensis
AAAAGTAAAATAAGAGAAGGGGGGAAAGACGAAGGAGGGGGAATGACGAAAGAGGAGAGTGACGAGTACCTAGGAAGAGCGGGAACAGACAACACGAACAAGAACGTACAAGAGATATTGCCAGATACTCGCCTCAAACGTCTCGCTCGGATTCGACGTCAATGAGCAAAAGCCCGCGAGCGCAGAACAGGCAATTGGATCCTGGAACCCCCACGTCCCATTCATGTACTTTGGCTGAAAAAAGCCCCGAAAACCGGTATCGTTCCCCTTGATAAAAGACGTCTGATCCTCCTTCCACAGGTTTCGCCAGTTCATGCTCCGCTGCATGTACTTTGCCCGCATATCTGGCTTGTCCAGCCCTCCCGCCAGAGTCGCCAGGCAGAAGTCGTTGTAGGCGTACTCGAGTGTGCGGGATACGCTGCGTGAGTTGGTGCCGAAACCCCAGGGATCGAAGTCTAGATAGGGGATGTAGTTGTATTTGCGCCAGCTGTGGAGGCCGCCCCGACCGTGGTGAGACCACTCTTGGGGTTCGTTCTCTGCGTCGGTGAGGATAGCTTCCAGCGCGAGGGGCCAGTCGATGATGGAGCTGAGGTTCTTGACGTAGGCGTCTACGAGGACGACGTCGGCGTTGGAGCCGCCTTGGGTCCAGCCCTGACACATGGACATGTGGCAGTCGGGGAGCCAGCCTTCGTGGGTGTACGTATCTAGCAGGGACTGGACCATTTGAGTCTGGGCTTCGGGATCGAGAATAGTCAGGAGGGGGTGTTGGACCCGGAAACTATCCCATATGCTGTGGAGGGCAACGAAGACACAACGGAAAGGGGGAGGGGGGGATCTTGTTAGAGAGGTAGACTCCAGTAGAGACGAGAAAGTTCAAAGCCAGACGGGACTCGACAGGAATGACTTTTTTTTTTCTTTTTTTTTTTTTTGGTTTATTGGAAAGATGGATAAGAAAGCAGCAACCGTACCAGTAGAACGAGTCGAAATACGGCCGCCCAGTGCCCCAGTGCGGATTCTCGCCCGTATAATTCTGCGGGGATATCATGTTCCGATAGATGCCACTCCAGAAACTAACCACGAGATCCTCACTCGCGCCCCCAGCCGTAACTGACACACTTCCCAACTTGTCCCGCCACTCCCCCCGCGCCTCCTCGACCAATCTCTCAAAATCATTCCGAGGGTCCGGAATCTCCGTCTCCGCACTCCGGCAGGCCTGTTCCGCGCTTTTGAAGCTAAGCCCGACCCGCGCCGTGACCGTGACCGTGGCCGAGCTGTCGGAGTCGGAGTCGGAGCCGGAGCCGGAGCCGGGTTCAAAGCGGACAAACGCCCCTCCCTCAAGATAAAAGAGGTTGAAACCTCTCGTGAGAAACAAGTCTTTCGGCTCCGTCCCTGCTCGACCATTCACCCATACCCCCGAATCATACACACGGCCCGGTCCAAAGAAATCAACACAAAAATGAACAACATAGGACCCAGCCCCAAAACTAGGCAAAAAGGTCCCATTCCCAAGCATGCGCCCCGACGTCTCATCCACACTCACACTAGCATTCTGCCGACTCTGCCACAGATCCGTCAAGTCCAGCATCACCAACGGATGCTGCTGCTGCTGCTGCTTCTGCTGCTGTGGAAGCCTACCCAAATCATCATGAACCTTTCCTTCAGGATCCCCAGCAGGAAACCGAAACGTATACAGCGCCGCATGCTCCGACACCGTCATATCCGCCCGAATCCCCGACCCAAGCAGCTCAACACTGAACCGGCCCGGCTCCGCCACAACAGACTCCTTCACATACGGCACCTTGCGGTCCCCGATCCGAAACCGGCACCGATTCAAGTCATCGTCGGGGCACAGTTGTGGGAAAAGCGGAAAGTTCCCCAGACTTGGGTTCCCGCCTGTGCCGCTGTCGTGGAGGGCCGAAAAGCCGGTGATGTTGCTGCCGTCTGTGGAGAAGCCGCCTGTGTTGAGGCCATCGACGTCCGGGGCCGCTTTGGCTAGACCGTATGGCCGGGTGGCGCCGGGGAAGACGTTGCCGCCGTTGGTGCTGCCGATGAGGGGGTTGACTTGAGATAAGATGTCGGGTATGTTGGGCGTGTTTTTGTTGTTGTTGTTATCGGACGCGTAGGAGACGGGCGCTGAGGAGACTAGGAGACAGGCGACGACACGCAGCAGCGGGCTGCTTGTTGCTGTGAAAGGGCTCATGGTTTTGGATTTCGGGTTGGTCCAAGACGGTGGTGGGATGTGTATGAGTGCTTGTTGAATTGGTTCCTGGATCCCAGGGGAAGGGGGTTGGCCTTCTTGGCGCAGTGCGGTGTCAGGAAGCCTCGAGTTCGTGAGCGCAACAGCGGCAGTGTTTATGAGAGTTGGAGTGGAGGACGCGGGAACAAGACTCCGACCGAGTCCAAGAATTGCTTGGCACAATGGATGGCGTGCCGAAAAGGGGTGAGGGAGAACTCAGAAGATGCATGTAAGAATGTTATAGGTACAGTGTGTCCATACGTAGGCGCGACTCGCGAGTAGTGGCCCAGGGATTAGTTATCTGCACGTTTTAAGTTGTCTCGGATACCCATGTGCGTGCTGTTGCATCGACGATGGACCCGTGGCCATTGGACCCTGACTTCGTCATCCTGGCGGATTCCGTCCTCGCATACCTAGGTACCTATTCCATCATCATGGGTTCCGACTTCGCAGACCTCATTCTGCAAATCCATCCGCAGTCGGAAGCCGGTAGTCGGCGACGGGTAAACTGCAATCACTTTCAAAAGTTACACGCCTACATCCAGACACGGCCCACGTGTCCGAGGTCGCCGATGGTTGGCTGCTGCTCTTGGAGTCGGGGGGCTTTTGCCGACAATGAACTGGACGCACGCGCGGCGCAGTTGCTGTGTCAGAGACTGAGATGCTTCAGGGGCGTCAATCAAGCAGAGGCATATCAAGCCTTTACTCCGTATGCCCACGGCCTTCAGCCTTCATGTCTTCACCGCTTCACGCCTCCAAGCCTGAAAGCCGCCACGGCTTGAATTATCATGTCTGTAGCCTACCGTTCTACCTAGCTAATCAGTTTTATATTCCCCACATAGGTCATCTTTGTCTGGCATATGTGAATCTTTCCCTGTTCATGAGACTCTGCCTACTTCTTGAAATCCCCATCGTCTTTCATCTTGCCAATGATGGGCTCCAGCAGCTTGGGTAGACACGTAGCTGCATCTGCCCCAAAGGCAAAGTCGCCGGGTCGGACCTTGTGCATCTCGGCCTCATCCTCGGCTTCGGGATTGATGGTCACGATTCGCGCGCCGTGTAATCGTGCTTTTGCTATATACCCAGCAGCAGGATATACCTGTGCGGATGTGCCTACGACAAGCATCAAGTCCTACACAAGTTAGCTGGTGATTCGTTCATCGGTCATGATGGGAAGCGTACAATATTGTCAACATTGATCCAGTCGTTTATCTGGTCCACAATATGACTATCGAGTGACTCGCCAAACCACACCACGCCAGGTCGCTGCAGCCCAGTCTTGCATTTGGGACATCGGGGTAGGTCCTCCTCGGAGACATGCTTGATTCGGTGATATGGATCTAGAAGGGGCAGTGTCTTGCCCTCTGGGGGATCCTCGGAGGCAGCAGCGAGGGCTGGGCAAAAGGGATCATCCATATTGCCCCTTTGCACCCAGTCGCAGTCTTCTGTGGTGCATTTGATATCAAAGAGAGAGCCGTGGAGGGGGAATAGTTGGCCCGGCGGATGATTGGCCCGTTGCGAAAGATCTGTAAGTCAGGGTGCAAGGCGCAACCAAGACAGGCTCAGAGATTAGCTGACAGAGGCCTCAGAAGGATTGTGTTGCTGTGTTTGATTGGCGTTCTGCGTTGTTTCTTTTGCGGTGTGTCCATAGGTATGTGCTTCTGGGAGGCTCTGGATTTCGGATATCCTGGGACGAATGTGGGCCAACGTCACAGAAGCCCCCTCGAATGAACGCTGAGGCGTCATACCACGGCATTGACAGCAATGGACGCAAATACACTCACCATCAACATTTTGGGTCAAACAGAGAAAGTCGGTATTTGTCTTGGCAAGGGCGGCGAGGGCCTGGTGGCCTGCGTTGGGTTGGGCGCGTAGACACGAGTGTCTTCGGTAGCCATAGAACAGCCATACCAGGCCAGGATCGGTCATGAAGGCGCGCATAGTGGCAAGCTTGGTGGCATCGTGATTCCTCCAGTAGCCCCCAGGGCCGCGAAAGGTGGGCAGTCCAGATGAGGCGGACAGACCTGCCCCGCAGAGGGCGAGAATGCGGCGGCTGGAACGGAGAACCTCGTGAAAGGCTTCCACGTCGTTGTGTGGAGGCATAGGGTCCTCGGAAGCCGGACTCGAGGCCGGTCGTTGCGCAAGAGAGTGAGGCGGCCGGCCGAGAGGTGGCCAAGATGTCGGTGATGAGCTGACGTTGATCTGGTTATGAATCGATGATGAATCGGCGATGCGCTGGTGATATGCTGATGATGAGGTGGCCGGTGTCGGTGCCGGCTCGTCGTGCTGGTGGCAGCTACAAAGCCACGTGCCCACCGAGACTGAGATGCAAATGCGAGAGACGTTGTCCTTGACGCCGAGAGCCGGTGGTGTATTGCGAGGGGCCCAGGCCGTAGCACCGGAGGCATGTGTGAGAAAGGAGGATGCGATGAGGGAATTGCCAGTAAGAAAGCGTCGCGCCAAGAATCAGAAGAAGCAAATGAGCGAAAGGGAGAAAGAACGAACGACGGGTTCCCAAGTAGGTAGGTAGGTGAGCGAGGACTGAGGCCCGAGGGTGCATCGGACTCCGGAGCGCGCATAGCGGCTGGCGCAGAGGCCACACAATTGACTAAATAACATGACAGCGCTCCCAAAGCAGGAACTGCACAAGTTTTACAACGCATACTCCGTAGCCCTCTCATGCGCTAGAGACCCCGGTACCCCGGGCCAGGTATATGCTTGTGTGTGTGTCCATGTACAGTACATGTAACATACCCAGAACCCAGACTCCAGAGATGGTTTCCAGGCACCAAGCAACTCTCCGGGGCCTCTCCGGCAGATCCAATCCTGCGACAGCTTACTCCGTAATCCGTATGTACATACATACGGAGTAAATATTAGGTACATATGTATTACCCCGTCGCAACCAGGGCCGATCCATACCGGCCCGAAGAACAATATCATGATTTTAAGTTATGATGAATAAGACTATATAAGTTTATAACTTTATACTCATCGAGCTGATAAATAGCGCCGCAGCTGGTCCCTACTCCGTAGAACGGTCACTGGTCAGCATCACGCCGCCACCGTCGCAGGACCGCTGACCCTTTATGTACTCCTTACGTACTGTTCCGGCGCCTTCAACCCCCCAACTTCCGCTCTCCAGCTCTCTAGACTCAAGCACCAACTGCGCCACCACTCCATCTCCGTAGACCAACTTCTCATCACCTGGAGTCCTGGACCTTGCTGCTGTCAAACGCGCCGGCTGCAGGCTTGGCCCACTATGACGTGCCGTAGTGGTGTCCCGAAAACCGAAAACAACTACAAACCCTGCCCCGAACCTCGCCAGAGAGATATTTTTAACCCTCTTTCATGCGCGTGCCACGCGCGACGCTGGCGGCGACTGTCCCTTAGCTGGCAAAGCCGCTCGTGATGGATGGAATCCTACGCAATGTGCCTACGCTGATAGGGCGAGCCAACTGCATCCTTTTGGAACGGACTCGTCGGCCCCAGCCGCCTCGCGTAGCAACACGTTTTGGGCTGAACCGACACGATGGCACTTGGAAGTTGGAAGTTGGGGACGAGGCTGCGTAAATTGCAATGCCTGTCTAGTCTAACTATGTACGGAGTTGTATCTACTCCGTGTGTATGTACCATTGTACATACATACATGTGCTGAAAACTGAAAGTACAGAGTACTCCGTATGTAACGAATGCAAATCGTAGAAAGAGTGCAAGCATTACATTGTGTTTCTCTCGCAAAGAGCAAAGAAGATAAATCGGTTTTGTACATATCATGTCTGGAAGACTGATGTCTCGTCGTCATCGGAGAGGATTAGATATGTGTGGGCAATCATGTATTATTCATATAATTGAATAAGAATGCTTTCAAATATCACACGTCCCAAAGGGAGAGCTTCCGTAGCTCAGTTGGTTAGAGCTTCGTACTAATAAACGTTAGTGATGCGGAGGCCGCAGGTTCAAGCCCTGCCGGGAGCAAATCGTTCCACGATGCTTTCCCTTGGACTGCCCATTCTTCTTTTTGACAATTCTTTGAATCGCACACACAAAGACTTGCCTTCTTTTTTTGCCCACGATGCTCCGTAGACCGTACCTAGTACATGTAGCTAGGCATCAAAAGTAAGACATGCACATGGAGTATGTATGTGCTCCGTGCAGGCCTTTCTTTTCTCTGTCTTTTCTGCCTACATGTACGATTACCCGGACGAACATTGTTCTCTCATGAGTTATGAGCCATGAGCCATATGAGCCATTTGTCTCCTTCTCTCCGTCCTGACCCTTCCACTGCAAACCGACAACAAAACTTGACAGCACGACACATCTGCTAGTTGCTTGCTGAGGCATTTTTCATCTGCATCACGGGAACAACGACCACTCATCTTCGCCGTCACACGTGCGTCGACATCTATGATGCGACACCCCACAAAACCCCCTCCTTCAAGACATGCAGCTCCCGCCGGATACAGCCACAGGAAGCTGCAACCGGAATCCTCAACATGGACCTCGACGCAACACGACCGCCAACAGTTGAGAGACTTGACGTTTATCCCATAATCAGAGAACCAAGTTGAGGATGGCCTATCGACTAATAGGCGACACCCTCCTCTCCTCGCTCGCCGACATCCCTCCCCCATATCACACGACGACGACGACGACGACGACGAAGCCATAAAACCATGGCGGTAGACTGGGACAGTGTCCGACAACTAGTCAACACACACCTCGACGAGCTCTCCCCCTCGCTCTTCCTCATCAACCAGTCTCTCCACGCCCAACCAGAACTAGCCTACGAGGAAGTCCACGCGCACGACACCCTCAGCGATTACATCGAGGCGCGCGGCTACCCCGTCGAGCGCAAAGCCTACGGGATCGACACGAGTTTCCAGGGCGCGACCGCAGGAACAGACGGCCGGCTCGTAATTGTCTGCGCAGAATACGACGCGCTGCCTAACTTGGGTCATGGGTGCGGACATAATCTCATCGCGACAGCTTCCCTGGGAGCGTTTCTGGGCGCGGCGCACGTGCTCTCGCAGCTAGGTCTCCGTGGCCGGCTGCGCATTCTCGGCACCCCAGCCGAGGAAGGCGGTGGTGGGAAAGCGCGGTTGCTTCGGGCGGGTGCGTTTGGCCAGCCGGGCGATGTGGCCGCGTCTATTATGGCGCATCCTGTTCCGGGGGGCAATATCGGGCGCGTGTCTGGTCTCGCGGCGCTGGACCTCATGGCGAGTCTCAAGTTCCGGGTCGAGTTTCGGGGCGTGTCGGCCCACGCGGCGGGGGAGCCGTGGAAGGGTCGGAATGCGTTGGATGCAGCGGTTGGGGCTTACAACAATGTGAGCATGCTAAGGCAGCAGATGCGGCCGGAGGAGCGTGTGCATGGTGTGTTTGAGGTCGGGGGGACGGTGCCGAATGTGATTCCTGACTATACGCGCATGAATTGGTATGTGCGGGCGCCGACGACGGAGCAGGGCGAGGCGCTGCAGACGAGGGTGTGTGCTTGTATTGATGCTGCGGCTGTGGCGGCGGGATGTACGAATACTTATATTGTGTACGTGAAGAAGACGGCCCCTTTACTCCCTGAACCACCATCAAGATTACTATACTTTGACAGCATTTGCTCGCTCCCCTTTGTTTGTGTGGTGTGGTTTTTTTTTTGTGCCTTTTTGCTGATTAGTTCGTGTCTTCAGAGCCGAAACCTATAAACACGTCATCAGTAACCCGGCCCTATGCGCGCTCTACGCCCAAGATATGGCCGCCTTTGGCCAGACCGTCATCATCAAGTCGCCCAAGCCCCTGACCGCGTCCACAGACATGGGCAACGTGTCGCACGAAATGCCGGGCTTCCACGGCGCGTTTGCGATACCTACAGGGACGGAGACCTCGCTGCATAGCATTGAGTTTGCGGCGGCGGCAGCTACGCCTGAGGCGCATTTGTGTGCGTTGCAGAGCGCGAAGGGGATGGCTATGCTGGCGTTGAGGGTTTTGCTGGAGGATACGGTGGCGGGGGATGTGAGGCGGGCTTTCGAGGAGAAGAGAACGGTGTAGGGATGGGAATTTGATGTGTGTACGCGGGGAGATTGTATATGCCCATGCATGTATGCGTGTCGATTTCAGGGTTCACGTGCGTACCGTTACATGTAGACTTGTGTAGATCTTATGTGCGTGTGTGTATCTTCCTTTTCATTGCGCAGGCATGCATGGCTATCTTCTCTCCCAACTCCTTTGGGGGCAGTCTTGCTTGCTTGGCCATCTCTCTAGTCTACGCTATACGAAACTGATCCAGAATGACGTTAGATGCAGAGCTTATAGACGCGGGGCATATCATCAGTACGTGGTCCTCAAGAGAATGCCATAAGCATGCTATATACAACTATATGCCATTAATTCAGTATAAGTCTCGCAACGACACCAACGTCCTTCTCTCGTCTAATCTTCACTCGGTCGACGGCTCTCTTGCGACGGCAAGAGGTCTAAATGCAGCATACAGTAGCGGTGGGCGACCCGTTTCGCGCTTTCTTCCTTTGGAACTGATATGGAAGAGAACACGGCGGCACGACTTACATTTACAGGCCATACGTACATTGGCCGTTTCAATGTTCGCTCCAATGCTCGCCCTCCTCTCACAAGTCCTCATTTATACAGGCTCTCACCATATCGGTATTCCTGACAATTCTTGAATAGTATGTACCTATCTTCAGTCACAAAGGCATACAGTGTAGAAAGATACACGTCCCGGGGATTTCACACCACACTTCTGGTATCTCTCAAATTCTGCGTTTCTTGATATTGATCGTCTTCATAATATTGGATAAGATCAGTCAAGCGCTGCCTCATCGAGCCCCTCCTCTCCGCATGACTCCCAATTCGTAGGGGGGAGGACATGATGTACGTTTTTTTTTTTTGAGGGGGCAGAAGCTACTACCTATGTACGGAGATGTACTCCGTAAAGACTGTTCAGAAAAAGAAAACGACAGTGCGCTAATGCAGGTACAATGGGAAGCTCATCATACCCAGCGCGAGACATGCGTTATTACCGCGCCATCTGGCATCAAAGCCCATCCAGCGGATCACCGCAATCTGCAATGCTGCATCAATGCCACCAACGCAAGCTGTATGCTACCTCCACGCCAAGTCATCGCCTTGCGTTTCCCACACCGGGTAGGTATATACAGTGTACCTACATAACGATTCTACAAGGCCCGCCCACCCAACCCTCACGAGTCACGAGTCACGACCCACGAGTCCACGACATGATGACAAGCGCCTACCCATAAACGTTGCCCATGGGAAAGCCAATCTTGCCGATGAACTCGCAGGGTGAAAGCAGAACAAAAACAAAACCTGGGGTCAGACTACTTCTGTCCAAGCGCCCGAGCGAAAAAGAACCTGGCATCATTGTGGCCTCCCGGGCCGACCTAGGAGTCTAGGACTGTGTTATATTTAGAGGCGGCATGGATGCAAAGTGGCTGGCGTTCCTCTTTTAGCGGGCATGAAAAGCCCGGCGGCGATAGCCGGGGAGAAAAGTGTACATAGGTAATCATATGACGGAATTGAAAAGAAGAGGGAAACAGAAAGAAATCCCCAAGATAAATGCCGACCGAAATGGCGCTTATGAATATGGAATACATACAATGTAAATGTGTATGGGTCACGCCGGCCATCGCCGCACTCACAGCCTCAGCGCCTTCTGATGAACAAGGCAATCTCGTGGTGCCCCACTGCGCAACCGGAGACTGGAGTCACACCTCCACTCCAGACTGGAATACGACCTTCCGTGGGCAAGGGGCCAGGGCAAGAGATGGAAAGGCGATTCGAACACCCGTCCATCCTTCGCCAGAATCTCCGTTTTGGGCGTCACGGTCTGTTCTCATGCATGATGCCACGGCCCACGGCGCTGTCAATCTCTTGATAGACAAAAAAAAAAAAAACGACCACGGACCCCCCTTTCGCTTGGGCCGCCACAAACGAAGAAATGGAGCCTGGATGGCGTCAGGTGACTGTTGAATGGTGGCTGACGCCGGACTCCAGAACTTTGAAGTCTTGAAGATGCGCTGCCTCGCCCTCGGTTCAAAAGAGGCATAGCGTGCGGCGCAACAGAAGAACCAACCAGAAGAGGTTACGCTAACGCGACGTTGCTGGGGTCACGGCATCTTTTTCGGCTCCGCTGCGGTGCGTCCAAGTCGAAGTCACAATGTGTGGACCCTGGCTGCAGCCTGCATGTTGGAATTCATCATGTAAGGATTCACAGATGGCTTCTGCCCTGCGCGCGGCCCTTGTTTGGGTCCCTCGGTTTCTTGGCGGGCCTTTGCTTTGCGCATACAGATGCCGTTGGTATTTCGTGCCCCGTTCCCTATTGGCTTGAAGGGGGCCCTTGTTCCTGGGCAGACCGGGCGGCAACCCCCTAGCCGGGTCATAAAACCGCCGTCTCACGTCCCCCCAAGTCCGCTCCATCCTGTTGTCCTTTATATCCTCAAGCGGTCCCTCTATTTTCTGTCGTTGCTCCTTTTGTGTGTGTCGCTCTCTCTCTTGGATCACCTTCTTAGTCTCTCGCTTTTAAGAACACGCAAAACAGTACGAGGGAAGTTTCACGCCGCGTCGCATTCACTGTGGTGCTTATTCCCGAACCTGTTGTCCTGATACATTTCGACAACTCTTCCTCCCCCGATCATATCCGTCGCCTCGACCACCATGTTCTCCAAGGCACTCTCCGTCGCCACGGTGGCCTTTGCCGCATCGGCAGTCGTCAACGCCCAGACCTTCACGGCATGCGACCCCACGAAGAAGACGTGTCCTGCCGACCCTGCATTTGGCCAGTCCGTCAACTGCGACTTCACAAAGGGTCCCTGCGATATCTTCACAGTGGCTGGCGGCACCAAGCTGGACTACAAGAACAATGGCGCCATCTTCTCCATCAACAGCGAACACAATGCGCCCACCATCGCTACGGGCAAGTACATCTTTTTTGGCAAGGTAGAGGTGGAGGTCCAGGCTGCTCCCGGCGCGGGCATTATCACGTCAACTGTCTTGCAGTCAGACGATCTCGACGAGGTATGTAATCCCGTCTTCGAATCTCTTCCCATCTGTCTGAACTGCCTCGCCATCGGACGTTCTGCCCGTCCTGAAAAACACGCTGACCTGCTTCCTCCACTAGATTGACTGGGAATGGGTCGGCAGCGACAACAAGCAAGTCCAGACCAACTACTTCACCAAAGGCGACACAACCACCTACGACCGCGGCGCCTTCCACTCCGTCGACAGCCCCACCACGTCTTTCCACACCTACACCATCGAATGGACCTCCAAGGCCGTCACCTGGATGATCAACGGCAAAACTGTCCGCACGCTCTCCTCGGATGCCGTCAAGGGCAAATTCCCCCAGTCGCCCATGCAGATCAAGCTCGGGACCTGGTGCGCCGGCGGCAAGAACTCCCCCGAGGGCACCCGCATCTGGGCTGGTGGCTTCACCGATTTCTCCAAGGCGCCCTTCAACGCCTTCTACAAGAGCATCAGCATTGTCGACTACGCTGGCAAGGACAGCCCCGCCAAGGGCGGCGTCAAGGAGTATGTCTATGGTGATCGCTCCGGATCATGGGAAAGCATCAAGGTCGTGGCTGGGACTAGCAGCAGTGACGGCGGCGACAACAAGGACAAGGACAAGTCTTCGTCTGCTGCCCCCTCGGCCAAGCCGTCTGGCAGTGGTAACGCCAAGTCAGATTCGCCCAACAACAAGGCTGCCGCTACGGAATCTAGCAGTGATGCGCCCTCCAACACGGGTATGAAGACGGCGTCGGGGGCTACGGATGGGGCGGCCGCGACTGATGCGCCTTCTTCTACGGGGGCGTCCAGCACGGGTAAGCCTACGTCTACTGGTGTTGTTTCTGGGGCATCTTCTAGGGGCTCTGTTGGGGTGGTGGGGTTGTTGATGGCTGGGGCGGGTGTCATTCTGGCGCAGGTTTTGTAAGCAGCTACGGAGTACCGTAGTTAGAGATAGATAATCCATTTGCGTTTTTTGTTCTTTTTTTTTTTTACATTTTTGTTCCTTCTTCTCTTGCATTTTTTATTTACCTGTGTGAATTCTTATGTGTGCAACCAATCTGCCAAACACTGAACACTGGTGAACAGGCTACAGCCCCGTGGTCCCGCCCGGGTTAGCGCAGCCGGGGCGGGTCTTGTACAAGCGAGATGGGATTACGGCGCGACACGAACGCATAGCCATGGTGGTTGAATCATGATTTACATACTTACATATACCTAGGTACCGCAGCTTGTGACTACCTATGCTGGTTGAGCTGATTCGAGTCGTTTGTCTTTTGTCTTTTCTTCTGTTCATTTTTATGCAGAGCACATTTACTCCGTATGAGGTACATACCTAGTCACTGGGCAGTGGCCACTTGTTGCGTCGCGTTACGCCCACCCCTGGGAGTCCTGGGAGTCCTGGGAGTCCTGGGAGTCCTGGGACCTGTAATGATAGGTAGGTACATAGGCTGTCACTGGTCACACTCCTACCACTACCCCTACCATTGTTTCACTTCGTTGCCCACCCGGATGCCCCAACATGGACAATGAATGAATGACTGCATGATGAATGAACAAGCGCACATTAGTGCCCTTTTTTGTGCCTGACACCTGTTACCTGCCGCCCGCCTCACTTCACCAATCATCTCAATTCTGTGTAGCCAGTTTGTCTGTGTTCCGTCTGTAGCGGAGGAGAGGAGTACATAAACAGGTAGGTAGGGGCACCTAGGTATGTAGTGAGTGAATGCTGTGAATCGTGACGCACTGCCGGTCTGTCTCCAGTGCTCGCACTGCAGTCTGCAGCTGACCAACGACGTGCTGGAATGTCTACGGAGTACAAGGAGGTTCGTTACGAGGTACATACATAGGTACCTAATGTACTGTATTGCCCCGCCATGTCTCTCATCTTTTCATCTCTTATTGTCTCTTGTGTGGTAAGCACCCCCTTTTCTCCCTTTCCATCAGCGTGCGCCTGTTCCTTTTAGTCCTACGTATCTTCTGTGGCTTATTCTAATGTTGGTCATACCGTATACGCCCTGATTCGCCACGCACAGACTACAGTCAGTCAGTCAGTCATCTGGCGTGCCGCGTGCTGCGTGCCACGTAGGTAGCACGGCCCTTGCATGATCATCACGTCAAGGCTCAAGCCCGTCGACGGAGTACATAGGTACATAGATATGTACTCCGTATGCCTGACATGATGACATCCAATGACCTTGTGTGTGCCGATGGGGGCGTTTCTGCAAGGTACGCGGGGCCGCTGATTGGGCAGATCGTGCAGAATGGCGTCTTGGGCCTCGGCTATTGGCGATCAATATCATCGGTCGTGAACGCCGGACCGAACGGTCACTCGTCTGTCAATTCAGCTGAGGAAAGACAGCAAATTTATTGAAATAACATACTCTGCGCATAGTGTGTATCAAGACAGCCTTTTCACCTCG